>PVHX01000003.1:625381-791440 GCA_004024805.1 Geosciurus inauris
AAACAAAAAAAAAAAAAAAAAAAAAAAGAAAAGAAAAGAAAAGAAATTATAAAACATTCATAGAATCAACTCCAGTATCCGGGGTAGAGTACTTTCACTTACATTTTTAAGTTAAATTTAATAAGTTCTTTTAAGGAATTTCAGTCTTCTGACATGGAGAAACACTGCTTCAAAATGAGTATCACTGAAGAAATTCAGTGTGCATCGAACCAGGGATGGTTTATACATCTTCCAGCTCTTCTTAATAAATGCATGGACATATTCTCTTCACACTCTGTCACCTACCAAGAATCCCACAAACCCCATGACGAGCAAGGCAGCAACATCACTGACCTACCAACTGGGATATGTGTAGAAATAAGGGAATAATCAAATTACACACCAGGTCTGCAGCTCTGACGAGGACAAACAAGGTCACAATTTTATTCTAATTATGGTGAAACAGAGCACATAATTCTCAGATAAGAATGGATACTGTAAGGTTACTATATTCTTTCCTGTTTTTCAGATTTATCTTATGCATGGACCTTCAACGATAACCCCTTGTATGTCCAGGAGGACAACAGGAGGTTTGTATCTCAAGAGACGGGGAACCTGTACATTGCTAAAGTGGAGCCCTCTGATGTGGGCAACTACACCTGCTTCATAACCAACAAGGAGGCTCAGAGAAGTGTCCGAGGACCCCCCACACCTTTAGTGCAGCGCACTGATGGTAAGATGATGAGTTATCTTGGGACTCTACTTTGTGACTCTTCCAGAGTGGGGGGCGCTCTCTGCTTTCCTCTTGTTTAGTGGTGCCAAATCCATCTGAAGCCATGAGTTGAAGATTCAATTTGCCAGTGTAACGAAAATCAGCTATGATAGAAAACTTCTGTAATTCACCCACGTGGCTCAGTATACCTGGTTTGGGGTACACTGTGCCATCTGCTTTCAGACATTGAGACAGCTTGTCTTCACCTTGCTTAAGAACTCATTTGTAAAAAAAAAAAAATAAGATATTTGTTGGCAGGGGGAGTTGGCAAGTGTGTATGTGTGCATGTGTGGGTGCAGCCAAATGTCTATCCTTGAATTAATATTTTTTTGTAATTAATATTTTTTTTGTATCTGGGAACCTGTTGTTAATACCCCCATTCCTTTTCATCTTTGCTTACCTGGCTAGCTAAATAGCAAAATTAATAAATTAAATAAAAATCAAAAACTTCATATGTATGGAAAGCAGAGAAAACCAACCTTAATTATGAGCATTCCAAAGAATGCAATGCAAGATCCAGACTAATTTTATTTCTCCAAGGAACATAACTCAGACTAGTCTCTGATGTGTTCTGTAGTTCAGTCGGTTGGTTCAGAGAACTAGAAATGACTGGAGTCATCGGAGTGGAAAAACCCTCTAGTTGATTCTTTAATTAAATGTTCACAGTGGGATATGTAAAGACAGAAAAAAAAAAAATCTGTGAGTGCACTTTATGATCAGGTTTTGGACTCGAAATGCAATACCTCCTAGAATTTTTTGTTCCCCCATGAAGAGTTTAAGACAAGCCAGAATATAATAAAAGCTAACAGAACTACAAAACCAGCTGTGTAGGGAGAGTCCTTAGGGAAGAACTTCATAATCACCAACTACCCAAACATGTTTTCAAGGTCTTAATTCAGATTTTGGCAACCCTTAGATGTATTCATGAGTCCATTCAGTGAATACACAGGATCACAGGAGGAGCTTCTACCATATTTTCCCCCATTTTTCTTCTGTTCTTAATTTCTGCCTGTCCCTTCCTAATCCCTCCCTTCTTCCATCCCTTCTATTTTCTTCATTATATTTGTGGTAAAAATAGGCCTGTAGTATTGAACATAATATAAGTAAATTAGACCTGTTCTTTAAGTAGGCATACAAAAAACATCAATGTCCAGAAAGTGGCAAAACTCACAAGGCCTGTCAGGTTAGCAGAATGAAGTAATACTCTAACTTACCCACCACAGTCTCTTTGAATGTTTGCAAAGATCAACGTGGTAAAAACATAGGTATTTTATTTTACATTTATCTTGTAGTTATCACATTTTCTGCAGTTGCACCGAAAATCCATTTATTTTTGGAATACATTACTCTCAAAATAAAACATGATCAAAGTTTTTAAAGACTCTCAAGGTGCCATTGATTAAATTAACTGAAGTAATGAGGCTAGCTTAGAGATATATTTCTGTTTATTACAGCATGTCTGGTAGATAATATATTTATTATACATTAGAGCACTATCTTATTTTAACCTCAGTCTATTGCCACAATTCCTTATTGGAAATATTAAAACTGTAAAAGCATAATTTTTTTATACGTGTTCAGAAAACTAAGCAGAAAAACCTCACACTTTGGACCTATGAATATTTTTCTTTGTATCTCAATTTGTGTAATTGCTTCCTATATTCTGCTTCAGAAATACTGATAGTTTGCAATATTCTGCTGCACCACACTTCTTATAGTATTTAATGAAAAATTCCTTATTCCTGAACTGACCCAGCCCCAGGCTCCCAAAAGAAAAATGGGTCTAGCTATCTCTAAGAAGGATCTCTTATGAAACCATAGCTGTATCCAGTTCTTATTTGGAAACACGAATTCTTATTAAGACCAAATAATCGAGTTTGGGTTAATGAAGCATTTACTTCATAGAAAACTTCCATTCTCTGGAAATTCTGCTAGCTCTTTTGATATTTAACAGGTGTGATGGGGGAATATGAACCAAAGATTGAAGTGCGTTTTCCTGAAACTATACAAGCCGCAAAGGATTCATCTGTAAAACTGGAATGCTTTGCCCTTGGAAAGTAAGGTGGTTTTTTTTTTTTTTCCTAGTTGCTTTAATTTTTTTTTAAAATACCTTTTCATTATTCAAACATTGCTCTAAGGTAAACTACCAAATAGATTTCAAATGCTGGGCAATAGGGAATCTTTCTGGTTGGAATTTGAACAAAAATATCTAATACACTGAAGGTGGCGCTGTAATTCCCCCTGAACACATGGGTATTTCCTCTAGTTTAGTACAATGGACCCTTTTACGCAGCACTTTGCAAGAGAATATGTTAATGTGCACGACCCGGTGGGCAAGTGGCTAAATTTTCGACATATCCTTTATGACCTCTTGTCCTGCATCCAGAAATACATTGCCTGGAGTGAGTCTTCGCTTCATTAATCAGCAATTCTTATCAATAGAAAACCTATTCATTTCCCAAACTAGACTAATTAAAGCCCATTGTTTATAGTAGATAATTAGAATTGAGTCCATTCTGCCCTGAGAATGTTCTGGGTGCCTACTTTATCGTGATTATCAAGGACAGACTTCGAATATTTGTAAGCCAGAAAAATATTTGCATTTCTGCATGGGATATCTAGAACATCTCTCTGCTTTCTCATAACCATCAAATTTCGAAAAAAAAAAATATATATATATATTTCCTGTAAACACCAGGAAATTAAAAAAAAAAAGGAGGCAGACAAAATATGTCATTTTTAAGAGTAAGGGTGCATAAGAATGAAATTGGAACATGGCTGAATTCAGATTCTGATTCTGTAGGTCTGGGGCAAGGTTTGAGTTCTCCATTTCTTACAAGCTCCCAAGTTGTAGTCAAGTTCTTGTCTACAGAACATACTTAGAGTTGTAGGAGAGTGAACTCTTCCTAGGAGCTTTGGGGGACTTTGCCTTAAATCCAGACTCTGTAATGTGACCATCACCTGTAAAAACAGATTTATTTTCCAAACTCTAGAAAATATCTTCAGTAGTTTCAGCCTTTCTATTAACTAAATGAACTCAGGCATTCAAAAATACTGGCCACTAAATCTTCTAGTTTCTTTTCTATAAATGAAATTGTGTTATACTTTGAACTAAATTTCTCATGTTATTCATTTCTCATGGATTGAAGAGATCATATTTTACTTTCGTACAAACTGGCTTCATAGTATTTGTCCAATAAATAATTAATGATTGATTAAATGATTCAGATAGACACTTTAAATCAGTGTTTTCGTTGGTCTACCTTTTAAGATGTGATTTTTCACCATTTTTAAGCTTTCTCAGAAATTAAGGTTTATAAAAAAAACCAGAAAATATCTGTCAGCAAAACACTTTTAGAATTAAGTGATTATTTTAACAAGAAAACCAATGAAAAATAGCTGCTGAAAAGAACATTCATAACTTACTGTGTTGCATTTGGCATAAGGAAATGTGGATTCCTTAAATAAAAAAGGGCTCTTTCATAATAAAAACAAAACTTCAAAAAGTACTAAAGCTAGTTACCTATAAACTAATGGAAATGACTTTATTTTTAAAGTACCTGTAACTAAGCATTTTTGATATAATACTATATATAAGCCCTTTTTATTTTTATTTTGGGAGAGAGTCTCTCTAAGTTGCTGAGAGTCTTGCAAAGTTGCCCAGGGCAACCTTGAATTTTCTTTTATTTTCCTACTTCAGCCTCCTGAGTCTTTGAGATTACAGATGTGCACCACCAAGCTTGGTTGAGATTGTATATATTTCTTAAAATCTTACAGAATGCATCATATTTTCATTCTATGTGAGAAACTGAGGCTGGATTAAAGAAGCTCCCTGTTCAGTTGCTTATCTGAATTGAGTTGCTTTTCTGATTTTAGGCTCTTTTGAGCAAATGGCTGTAGAAAACTGCTTTCGACATCATTGGGGGCGGATTCCGTTTCTTGTTATCACAAGAATAACGTGATCATTGGCAAACATGCTCATAACCTCTGAATTTCCACGTTCTTATCCAAAAGGAGTTACAAGGATACCTACCTTGTATCTTTTTTGTGAAAATTAGAATATATGATATATGTAAAGTCATTAATCACTGGGAGTGGCATTTAGTCCATAAATGTTTGAGTTATTCTGAAAAGGCAAATTTCCTTCTAATTTTTATGGTGACTGTTTGAGAAAATGGCCATGTTATGATCAGAATATGAATCTTGGAGAGTCTGAATTCTCCTCTCTCATCCATACACTAATCTCTCTGTCTCAGAATGGATGACAGGATGCAAATGAAAGTGGCTATCTGGGCAGGTCAGAGTGGAAAAGAGAAAGGAAGAAAACCCAATCAAGATAGTATTTGAAGCCAGGCATGGTGGTGCACGCCTCTAATCCCAGCACTTTGGGAGGCTGAGACAGGAGGATCACAAGTTCAAAGCCAGCCTCAGCAATGGCGAGGCGCTAAGCAACTCAGTGAGACCCTGTCTCTACAGAAAACACAAAATAGGGGTGGGGATGTGGCTCAGTGGTTGAGTGCCCCTGAGTTCAATCTTCAGTACCAAAAAAAAAAAAGAAAAGAAAAGAAAATATAGTCTTTGAATGGCTCATTTATCAGTTTTCTTGATTTTAGGGGTGTTCACAGTAGTCAAACCTATAGAAAAGTTGGAAGAGTTTTACGTGGAAAATCATACACCCCTTACGCAAGTTGTCCAAGGGTACATGTATGGCCACATTCTCCAGAAGTGTGCTCTCTCTCTCTCTCTCTCTCTCCACACACACACACTCTTAAATAGACAGGTGATAAGTGATAATTCAGTATATATTTTAGGGGGGGGCATGTTTCCATTTCATACACTCAAAATACTGCCAGAGATCCACATCCCTTGAAATTGGGGGATGGAAGAAAGAAAAAAAAAAATAGAAGATTTTGACACTTAAAGTTCACCATTTCCTTCACTAATTTGATCTCACTGTGGGTACATGCTACAAGAATCCATGGGAAGGAAATTCAAGACAAGAATCAACAGTCCAATCAGGATGATGAAAGCCCTGGAACCTATGACGTATGGGGAGCAATTTAGAAATATAAAATCGTTTCCCTTTTTTTTTAATTAGTCTCATGGCTAATAAAAGCAATCAGCATATTAAAAACCGACAACCAATTAAACCACACACGTAAACTTTACAATCCTAAAAGTGTATGAGAGTGTGTAAACTTCATAAAAACTTAGCTGGCAATATATGACTCAGAAAAATTTGAACTGGAAAAAATAAATGTTTAAAAAGCACTCAAAATAGAAAATATGATTTATACATACAAAAAATCCTGACTTGATAAATCACATGTTTATTGTTATGTTTCTGTAGAAAAGAACTCGTAGACATAAAGTAATATTGAACAAAGAGTAAAAATTATGAAAATTACTTAACTGTGCTTTATAGAAAATTGTCAAGAAAATAATAGATTTTTCAAAAGGTTTTAGAAGCTAAAATGAATCAAGGCTAAGATTCTTTTATGAAATGAAGTCATTAATATTGAACTAAAGTACCCCAAATTTAAAACAGAAAGTCCAAAGCCTCTTCTTGGTCTGAGGGGGTCATGATTAAATGCCCTGTGTAATAAGCAACTTACATTTCTATGATTAAAATCTTGATACATTTCTCATTTCTTCAAATGATAAAAGGTATGTGCAAATGGTAGTTTTACTTTGGAAAACATGAAATTGTGAGCTACTAACATGATTTTTATGTACATTTGCCAATAGTTTACGGAAAACAAATTACATTGTGTTTGAAACATTACAAAATATTGAAAATGCTTCTTGGTCCATTACAAATTTTGACATTTATCAAATACCATACCAATTCTTTTAAATTTACAGATGTAAAATTAACCAAGGAAAAACAAACATATTTGCTAGGACATTGATGCTACACATATAATTAATCTGAAACCAAATTAAACTTCTTGCTGTTTAAATTATAAATTTGTAATTGCGTGTTTATTGCGAAGTGGTTTTGTAAACTCTTATGAATGTTAATAATCATATTTGCTGACATCTTTTTATAAAAGCATTGTGTATTATTTGGTTTTATGTATTTTTTTCCCAAATGTGGGAACTTTCCGTAGCAATCCTTCTGAATCTCTGTGCCCACTTGTGAGATACTTCACAGCTGTGTATGATGTTTCTGCAACTCAAACTTAGAATGGAACCACCACTTGACCTACTTATCCCATTCCTCAGCATATACCCAAAGGAACATCAGCATACTATAGTGATGCAGCCACATCAATGTTCATAGAAGCTCAATTCACAATAGCTAAGCTGTGAAACTAGCCTAGGTCCCCTTCAACAGATGAATGGATAAAGAAAATGTGGTACATATACACAATGGAATATTACTCAGCCATAAAGAAGAATGGAATTATGGCATTTTCTGGTAAATGGATAGAACTGGAGACTATCATGCTAAGTGAAATAAGCCGAATGTTCTCTCTGATATGTGGATGCAGACTCACAATAAGCTGGGGGTGCAGGTGAGGGAGGTGAGGAGGTTCACTGAATGGAACAGGAGGGAATGAAGAGAAGGGGTATAAGACTAGAAAAGACAGTAGAATGAATCAGACATAACTTTCCTATGTGAATATGTGAGCAGTGAAACTCCACATCATGTACAACCACAAGAATGAGAAGATATACCCCATGTGGGTTTCATAT
Source organism: Geosciurus inauris (assembly GCA_004024805.1). Taxonomy (NCBI): domain Eukaryota; kingdom Metazoa; phylum Chordata; class Mammalia; order Rodentia; family Sciuridae; genus Geosciurus; species Geosciurus inauris. Next base: position 632,835 of record PVHX01000003.1, read on the forward strand.
GTCAAAATACATTCTATTGCTACATGTGACTAAAAAGAACAAATAATTTTTAAAGTGAATTAAAGTGAATTTGTAAAGTGAATTTAAAAAAGTGGTTCTGCAACTCAAAACTGGTAAAAACTAATTCATTTAGGGAAGAATAAAATCATAGTCATTTTTTTACTACATTTGTGGACCAACTATTGACTACAATTTACTTTCAAGCTGTACATTCATTAAACCAGGGTTTGTGTATCTTACCAGATGAGGGAAACAGAAATAGGAGGAGGGAAGAAATCAATAGTAAATAGGAAGTAGAAATACTGGGGGGAAAACCACCTTTGATGATGGATCTTATTCTCACTAAATTTTACACACTTAGGACAAAATAGTTTCAGAAATATTGATTAGTTTTCATGAAATGCGAGTGAAATACTCCACATATCCTGACATGGTTAGGAAATAACCCCCTGATCCCTGAGAATGTTCTTTCTGTTGAAGTGGAAGAAAATTTTGGTATTTGTTTTTCTTGATTAGTATTCTCTGAGCTCTGTGAATCTGTAGCTTGGTGTCTGTGATTCATTTTGTAAAATTTTCTGCTATTCCCATTACATTCTATTTTATCATTTGTAATTGCCTCCAGCTTTTGTATATTCTGATATTTTTTTCCTTTGTTTCTCTCATTCTTTTTCCTTTGCTTTTAGTTTGGGAGATTCTGTTGGTATGCTTCCATTCACTTATTCTTTCCTGGGTTGTATTGAATACACTGCTAAGCCCATAATATTATTATTATAGCTAATATTATAGCTGATAATAACCAATTTAATTTTAAATTTCTGGTCCAATACTCTAAAATTGGCATCATTTTTCTCTGTGGTTCTGCTCATTGCTTTGTCTCCTCACACTGTTTTTAGCATGCCTTAAGAGCTTTGTTTGAAACCTGGACATGATGTATCAGGCACAAGGACCTGGGGCAGCTGGGTTTCATTGTGAGATTTTAGGCTCATGTGGCCAGGAGTTCAGCTGTGTTTACTACTTGATGAAGCTCTGGTGTCAGGGCTAAACTTTCTTCTAGTTTCAGTGTTTTATCTTTTCAGTTGTTTGGCAGTTTCCATAGAGACTCCTTCTTAAATAGAGTCTGAGGCTTAGTGATATTTCAATTGTAGTTTCTTTCTGTTACACAGAAGCTCCATTGATGATATGAAAGTCAGTCATTTTTTGCTAATGCTATTATCTTAGTCTTTTATGTGTCTGTTGCTAATGACTCCTTTTTCTTCTAGTCACTGGCCTCACTTTTCTTTATGTTTGACTATGTAGTAATTGTAGATTGCAAAGTAAACATTGCAAGTGTCAAGTTATCAAATGCTGGAATGTCATGTAACAAATACAAAGATGGATTTGCAATTTTCTGATAGTTCAATTACTATGTATCTGCTTTATTTCTCTGTGGCTTCTTATTAATCTTTCTAAGAGTAATTGTAAACTTTAAGCTTAATTTACTGCTGAGCCTCCTTATTGAGTGCCTCAAATGGTCATTAAGTCATTCTGTTCTAATGCGGTGGAGGGACCTCTAATGTCTTCCAGCCTTGTTTGAACTCTGAAAATTGTTCTTTCCTCAATCTCATGCAACACTTCCATGCAGATCTCTGGGGCAGATTCTCTTCACAGTGACCTCTTTTCTTATATTCTATTCTGCAATTCCTGTTGCCTTCAGTCTCCCTAAATTCTGATCTGTGTCTTTTTCCCTCCATAAACAGTACTATACTACTAAGTCTCCCCAGCTTTGTCCCTGATCTACAAAGAACTTCCACAAAGAAAAACAAAGCTACCAAGAGCTTAATTCATTTATTTTCCCTCTTTCAGGGATTGCAAATTTGTTTTGTCAGTTGCTAAATTCCTAGAAAAAGGGTCCCCACCCCCAAAATATTTGTCCAGTTTTCTGTGGTTTCCGTCAGGAGGGTAAGGGCAGTTGTAACTGTGCCTACATGGCCAGGAGTTAAGTGAAGTTTTTAGTGCCAATTTTGGAGGTAAATAGAGCAAACCGTAGAGAAATTAAGAAACTTGACTAATGTCAGTTGCAGATCTGATTTCAAATCTGTATCTCATCGATTCAACTGTCATTCACACAACCCTTTGATATTTCTATTAAACCACCTTCTACAGATATAAATAAATCCTTCATATGCAGTAGCATTTGGATCTCAATTAAATAAATCTTTTACTAGGAAAAAAGTCTTAAAAGTTCTGCAAAATGTTGACAAATGCTGTTGGAAATGGAACCATGGAAATAAGTCTCATTTATATTTTCTGCTAATTACTAATATTTTAGTAATGCATATTTCATTCTATATATTAAAAAACATTTTTAAACATGACTCAAAATGTAAGCTTTTAAAAATTCAAGCTATGTTTGAATCAGAAGGCTTTCAAAAATCACTCGATTCCAAGAGGTGAGTGATCATGTGCGAAGGTAGCTATGTGCACCATTTCCAAAAAACCTGGTAACAATGATATGGAAGAGCTCTGAAAATATACTTTCTCTCACAAAAGTCAAGAAAGGAAGATGCTGTCGGGATGCAGGAAGGGCATGTAGCTGGAGAGGTCCAGGGAAGGTTGGCTAAAGGACTCAGTGTGAGAATGTAACCATGGTAAACCACTCTGGGCTAAGGTGAGTGTAGAAGAACGAAGAAATACCTGCCTGCACTATAACTGCTGTGACTTGGGGATGCGTAGCTCATTTTCTATGTTGCGGTTTGAGAGTTGACACCATCACAGCTTTTCATCTCTCAGCGTTGTTTCATTTGTTTAACATGGCAGACTCTTAATTATCTAAGCTGCAAATTAATTGCATTGTGAAATACCCTGACAAACTCCACGCATAGGTTGCACAGTTACACAGGGGCCAGGTAAATGTTATGTGATTGACAGATCTGTGTGTCTTCTTTGGAAAAAAAAAAATGGGCCTTTGCTCTTGGTGAAGAAATTACACCAACATCCCCCAGAACTTTATTCCATTGCATTCATAAACAACCAAGCATGTTTTCCTTTTTTAAAAAGATAATTGTACTTCAGTCACTTTGCTGTCAGTGCTCTGGGATGTAAGTAAAATTAGTAGCACATTAGTGTTCCTATGTGTTCTGGAACCCTCACACAAAAGGCTATATTAATGCATTCATGTGCATCTTATTTATTTGGTTTTTCTAATTTATGAAACAAAGGATACCCACCTTGGCTATTAATGTCGTACAATCAATTCAGTCTCCCCACAATGGTTTCAGGTGTTCCAGAACTTTCTGATGATGGAGAGCTGTTCCTTAGGAGGCACACTTGCTCCTTATACCCAGAGTGTCACTGTAGGTTTTACTGCAGTGAGAATTCTTAGGTCACTCCAGATGATGATAGCATTTTTAAATTCAACTAGGTGCTCTTGGGTTTCTTTGGCTCCTAAGATTTGCTTTTGTTTCTTAATCCATCAGATATTGTAATCATTCCTAGTCTAGGTATCTAATAAGTAATTTGCTTTTCTCATCACTAAATTGAGTGGATAGAGAATAGAATATTTTCCTGGGTATGATTTGCCCCATGTATGCCAGAATCTATGCTGAAACCTAATCTCTATGTTCTTGATAAAGGCTTTGCTTTTTTGGGGGGTTGGGTGGGTGTTGCCAGGGATTGAACTCAGGGGCACTTGATCCCTGAGCCACATCCCCAGCTCTATTTTTTATTTTATTTAGAGACAGGGTCTCACTGAGTTGCTTAGCACCTCGCTCTTGCAGAGGCTGGCTTTGAATTTGCCATCCTCCTGCCTTAGCCTCCCGAGTCACTGGAATAACAGGCATGTGCCCCTCTGCCTGGCATGGCTTTGCTTTTTAACATAAAGTTGTTCTTCGGCATAAAGTAGCATAGTAAACTACAGAATACTCACCTCTGTTACCCAGGCATGCAACTTATAAATCTGACAAATTTTCAAGCCTTTCATTCAGAAATTGAAGGGCAGCTGTAACTCTCTACACACAGAATTGCATGCACGTGCACACACCACACACACACACACACACACACACACACACACACACCCTTTTGCTCCAGCAATGAATGATCCATTACTGGATTCACTAGTATTTGAAGGCAGCATCATTTTCTGTGAAGAGTATGGACTTTTAATTGAAAGAGATCAGGGTTTAAATCCTAATTCCCCTGTCAGTGGCTGGATGATGTTGGTCACTTTTCTTATATATGTAATGGAGGCAAAAATAGATCATTGATTTTATGGACAAAGCTGTATTGTTGAGGGATGGGAGATACCACTAAATTCATCTACCAGAAGGGTCATAAAAAGCAATCAATAACTAATAATCATCTTATTAATCCTGGCAATCACCAAAGCTGCTTTGGCTAAGGTGGTAAAAAGAATCCCACACAGGGAAAGAAGGGGTTTCTGTATTAAACTCCCATGCTAACATAATCTTGAGAGACTTTTCCAGAATAATGGATTCATCACTTTACATTTCTGTGTTTAATCTTTCGAAGAATAATTGATAGGACCTCACGCACTCGTTTGGCAAATTAAGTACCAATTATTTATTAACACAGTAATTATGTATTGAATATCGCATCCAATCAATCATGGCTTTGTTCTTTTGGTCAGTCAGGAGGGGTTCTCTGAGGGACAGGTCCTAGGTGCTGGGGAAATCATAAAGATCATATCTAAGCCCAGGGGGCTCGCAGGCTAATGAGGATGAGATTGATAAAAGAATGCATGACCCCACTTTTCTCTTGGGATCTACTCTCTCCTTCCAGACCTTCACTGAAGGAAGAGCCAAGGATCCCAACTTGAGCCCTTTACTGTGTATCTTGTTTCTCTTCTTCCCTTTGTTATATTGAGAGTGGAAAGGGTAACTTTCACATCTGTTGGTGGAGCAAACTTTTGGCTAGTATTTAAGAGTTTTTTTTTTTTTCAATCTCTGAGGAATAGGAAATCCATCTTCCCTTTTATTTCCTCCTTTTGCAAATACTTCTTTTCACTCACACACTTCTTTCAATAACAACTTAGGAACACAAAAGCTGAACATATAGCATGGAGATTCCATGGAACTCCACACAGTTTCCTCTTATATCTTAAAATAATATGGTGCATTTATTCTAATAAATCAACCAACATTTATGAATTGTTATTAAGTAAAGTCATACTTCCTTCCTATTTTCTTGTTTTATGACTCTAAAATCCCTTTATTCCACGATTTGTATCATGTTACACTTATGTTTCTTATCTCCTTAGATTATTTTTTGGCTATAGCAGCATCTCAGCTTTTCCTTATTTCTGAGGAACTTGAGAGTTTTTTGTTTATTTTGCTTTGGTTTTTGCAGTGCTGGGGATGAAACCCAGGGCTTCCTGCATGCTAGGCAAGTGCTCTATCACTGAGCCACATCCCCAGACCTTGAGAGTTTTAAAGAATGGTGATCTGTTTTATTGTAGGATGCCCTTCCACTGGAATTTGACCAATATTTTTCTCTTAATTAGACTGTGATTATAGGTTTTGAGGAGAAAGATCACAGACACAAAATACCATTTTTTATCACATCACATCATGGGTACAATTCTATCAAAGTGACTTGTGAATGTGAATACTGGTCCTGGCTGCCTGGCTGAAGTCATTTTTGCTAGGATTTTCCACTGTAGAATTATTGTTCTAGTCCCTTTCCAGAATCTTTGGAAAGAGGTGAAGATGTAGGAGTTGTGCCTCACTCCCTGCAAGATATTGAATCTACATAATTTATTTAGAATTCTACCTGAGGGATTGGTTACTTCTTCCCCATTCATTAACGTCCAATAATTTTTTAGTACCAGTACTGACTCATAGATTCTTGGCTTAGACTTTGAGTTGTAACGTGGTACTATGTGATTGACGTTGATGCTCCAGTGGCTTCTGCTTTGGCCCTGGCAGGGCATCTCTGTGAGGTCACTCTTCTGCCCTCAGTTATACCCTCCCTCATAGTGAAAAGTTTCATTTGTGTGTTTCAGCGCTCTTTATTTTCTAGCATTAGAAGACCATCTAGGTTGACCTTCTGCATTTCCAGCTCTAGTCCTAAAACTAGCCATTGCCTCAAGGATCCCTAGTTCCTTACATCGGCAATAGAAATATAGAAACTCATAATTGGGTGCTAGGTGACCTCATTGCTTCTGGAAAATCATTCACCTGGGCAATTTCAGATGACAGAGCAAAGAAATATGCGTGCATGTACTATCTGTTATACGCATGTACCTATACATATTTCTCTGTATAGCTTTCCATATTAATTATGCTTTTTTATTTTTTATTGTTTTTGGTACCAGATATTGAACTCAGGGGCACTCGACCACTGAGCCACATCCCCAGCCCTATTTTGTGTTTTATGTAGAGACAGGGTCTCACTGAGTTGCTTAGCCCCTCGCCATTGCTGAGGCTGACTTTGAACTTGTGACTCTCCTCTCTCAGCCTCCCAAAGTGCTGGGATTATAGGTATGAGCCACCACACCCAGCAAAATATGCTTTTTGACCCTGATTTATTACCACATGCATTGTTACATACTTTTTCATGTGCCGACATGTAAATTTTCACTCTAACAATATTGTACCTTTTTTGCATTCTCATTAGTAATAGATGAAATTTGGCATTGTTCTAAACACATGCTAGCATTTTGTTTAAAACTGTCGACATTCCAATAGGTACATAATAGTCCTTCGTGAATGTTTTGATTTCTAGTTCTCTAATAACCAAAGTTGCTAAACATCTTTTAATATGCTGGTTTACCATCTGTTTTCCTCCTTTTGTAAGATGTCTGTTTAGATCTGTTTCCACTTTTTAATTGAAATACTGATTTTCTTATTATCGGATTTAAGAATTCTTTGTGTGAGTAGTGATATTTACCAGTTACAGGTTTTTCCAGTACTTTCTACAGTTTGTCTTTTCATTTTCTTAAATTTCCTGCACATACCACAAGTCTATTAATTTTAATGATGTACTACTGATCTATTGTTTTTTTCTTTAGTAAATCAAGATTTTTTGTATGTGTAAAATGTGAAATCTCACTCCCGTAGCCAAGGTTACACAGGTTTTCTCCCCTGTCATCTTCTAAAACTTTTAAAGTTTTATGTTTCACATTTTGATCTGTGATACATTTTTCATTAATTTTGGAGGAGTTTATGCCTAAATTCTTTTGATAACATAGGGACAGCCAATGGTTCCAGTATTTGTTAAAAAGACAAACTTATCCCCATCGCACTACCTTTGCTCCTTTATCAAAAGATATTGGCTGCATTTGTTTAGGTCTGATTCTGCAGTTATTTCTGGCTGCTGTTTTGTCTACTCTTTTTTCATTACTACTTTGTCTTAGTTACTGCACCTTTGCAGTATATCTTGAAGTCAGATAATGTCAGTTCTCCAAGTTTGTTCTTCTTAGTATTACCTTGGCTAATTTTTAGAGTACCAGGAATTGAAGGGTATTCAACCACTGAGCCACATCCCCAACCCTATCTTGTGTTGTTTAGCGCCTCACCATTGCTGAGGCTGGCTTTGAACTCACGATCCTCCCATCTCAGGCTCCCAAGCCACTGGGATTATAGGTGGGAGCCACCAATCAGCTTGGCTATTATTTTTGTTTGCTTTGTTTCCTTGCCTTTCCATACAACATTCATAATCACTTTGTATCCACAAATAACTTGCTGGTCTTTTAATTGTGGTTGCATTGAATCTATTGATCCAGTTAGAATTTGCATACTAACAATATTGAGTCTTCCAATCCAAGAACATGGAATATTTCTTCATTTTACTGGGTCTTCTGGAATTGCTTTCATGGAAATTCTTTTTTGTTTTCTGCATGCAGATCTTATACACCCACACACTCACACACACATACATATATTTGGATTTTGGTGATAATGTATATTATATTGCATTCATACATGTTTTAATTGTTTTATTCAAATTCCAACTGTCCATTTTTAGTACAAAGAAAATTAGTGAACTTTATTAGATCAATCTTGTATCTCATGACCTTCCTGTAATCACTTATCTGTTCTGGAATAATGTTTTGTTGACTTTTTGAAAATTTTATATTGTCATCTACAAGCAACAATGACTTTATTTCCTCCTTTCCAGTCTTTGCACATTTGATTTCATTTTCTTGTATTATCGCACTAGCTAGGATTTCTAGTACAGAGTTGACTAAGAGTGATGAGGAGAGACACCCTTCCCTTCTAATTCTGCATAGTGGGAGGTCATCCAGCTCCTCACCATTAGGTGTAATGTCTGCTCTGCATTTTTCAGTTATTTTTTACTGAGTTGAGGAAGTTTCCTTCTTGTCTTAGTTTGTTGGGAGTTTTTATTATTATGAATGTGTGTTGAATTTTGCCAAGTTCTTTTTGCTGCTGTTGTTTGCACCAATTGATAGCAATCACATGATTTTTCTTATATTAAGTGGCATGTCTCCAATTTTCAAATCTACCACCCAATAGAAGAAAAACTGAATCCATCTTGCAGACCTGGAATAAATCCCACATGAACGAGGTACGTGAATATTTTTTTCAAAATTGCTGAATTCAATTTATTAATATTTTTGAGGATTTGTACACGTATTCTTGAGAGGTACTGAATTGTAATTGTCTTTCTTAAAAGATGTTCATTTTGTTTTGGTATTATGATAGTGATTATCTCATGAAAAGGATTATAAATTATTCCCTCTGCTTGCATTTTCTTTAACAGAATATTACTGACTTTTTATTATTTCTTCCTCATGTGCCTAGAGATTCACCAGTAAAACCACTGGGGTCTGGCATTTTCTATTTTAGGAGAATATTGGTTATCAACTTAATTTTGTTTTACAAGTCTATTTAGATTATCCATTTTTCCTTGTGAGGATTTTAGTAATTTATGTCTTTCAAGAACTGGTCCATTTTGTTTGTACTTTTTAATGTCCCAGGATGGTAAGATGGCTACTTGTATCTCTTGTATTCAACATTGTGTTGGAAATTCTAGCAGGTGCAAAAATATAAGCAAGGTTGACGTCTTTTTTTGCTTCTGACATTTGTCACTTCTGCTCTGTCCTCCTCTTCATTAGCCCAGCTAGAGATCTACCAATTACATTGATGGTTTCAAAAAAACCAAGCTTCTGGCTGTATTGAGTTTTCTCTGTTGGTTTCCTACTTTCAATTACAAATACTTTTCATTTGATTAATTGCAGTCCCCCTTATCCACGGATTTATTTTATGCAGTTTCAGTTTTCCATGTTCACTTGCACTCTGAATATATTCAATGGAAAATTCGAGAAATACATAAGATATTTTGAGAGAAGGGGAGAGAAAAAAATCATAACCGCCTGTCTTTTATGAAATAACGTTGTTGTACTTGTTCTATTTTATGAATAGTTAATGTTAATCTCTTACTATTCCTAACTTATAAATTAAACATTATCATAGCTCGGTTATGTTCAAGGAATGAACAGTGCATATAGAGTTTGGTATAATCTGCACTTCCCAGTGTCCACTGGAGTTCCAGGAACATGTTTCTTACATATAAGTGTTGGGGTTGAGGGGGAACTGCAATCTCACATGACTAGAAAATCCCAAATCCAAGGAGTGTGCAAATTCACATCCATTGCACAGAACAAAAGCAAGCTAGATAAAGGAATATCTATAAATGATCACAAGACTTTGAAGGGCTTTCCATAGGACAGAATCAGCAGGACAGGCAGAATCCTAGGCATGAATCTGAAATGTCAGATCCCAGGAAGACAACAAGGCATGCAAGGAGATGAAGAGTCCTATCATCCTATTTTTTTGATACAAAACAAATATTTGGGCATTTTTTACAATTGAAAAAGTCAGACATATCCATTTGACAAAATTCCATAAATATAAGCAAACAAAAAAAAGACAAGAAAGTTATCCTTACACTTAATTCCTCCACCAGAAGAAAACTACTCTCAGTAACTGAATGTACATAGGTTCTTCCAGTATTTATTTATGATGCAGCTGGTATACTACTCTGCATAGCCATTTGTATGATAATTTTTTTTAAGTTTTAAGAATATGCCATGTATATCTGTAGCGGACTGATCCTGTTCTCTTTCCTTATATATCATGATAGTGGAATAATTCAATATTTTGATATTCAGCCAGCATCCCACTGGTGGACATAGTTTCTTTCCTTTTTGGGGGGGTAGGAGGTACCAAGGTTGAACTCAGGGACACTCGACCACTGAGCCACATCTCCTGCACTATTTTGTGTTTTATGTAGAGACAGGGTCTCACTGAGTTGCTTAGTGCCTCGCCTTTGCTGAGGCTGGCTTTGAACTCCCGATTCTCCAGTCTCAGCTTCCCAGAGTGTTGGGATGACAGGCGTGCACCACCGCATTCGGCTTCATTTTTTTAAATCGTGGATAATGACATAATAAATATCACTGTGGCTTTATTTTGCCCATCTCACTGTAAACTTCCTCAATCAATTTTAGGAAATCACAATTACTGATACAGAAGATATGAAATGCTAAGTTTTCTAAAATATATAGTCCATTTCTTTTCAAGAATGATTACAGAGGAGCCACATTTAGAATCCAGGGACCATGTGACCTCTTCTGATTCTAAAGATACACTCTAAATCTAACAATAATTATTCCTTATATTTTTTTCTCATAAAGTATAGATTGGGTTTCTACAGTTCTATTTCTAAAATTAAGCTCATCTAAGACTCTAAAAATCATCTGAGAGAAATATGTACATACTTCTAAAAGTTACTATTTTTTTCTTTTTTCTTTTGGTACTGAGGATTGAACTCAGGGGCACTCGACCACTGAGCCACATCCCCAGCCCTATTTTGTGTTTTATGTAGAGACAACTCTTCACTGAGTTGCTTAACACCTCGCCATTGCTGAGGCTGGCTTTGAACTCGCAATTCTCCTGTCTCAGCCTCCCAGAGTGCTGGGATGACAGGTGTGCACCACTGTGCCTGGCTGTGACCCTTCATTTCTTTGTCCAGTCTATCACCACCTGTCTTAGGAGACCATAGTTCTCACTGTGCAGTAATTGGCACTCACTGGAGGGAAAGATTTCAGATCTATGTTGAAAGTGACCTGGGACCAAAGTGAACTATTTTTTTCCTATTTTCCTTCTAACCTTGAAGCCAATCTCTAAGCCTTTACTGACATTGAGAGTCAATATGTTTAAAATAAAACAAAGAAAAAAAAGCTCTTTGATTTCACTCTCCATCCCTTATAGAAAAAGAACTCTACCTACTGGTAGAAAACCACATTATTTCATTAGGTAAAGAACATATTGCCCCACACATATCATATATCCTAGTAAGGTCCAGCCTCATTTTGTAGTTGGTTGGTTTAAACAGGAGCACCAAGGCTTGGGTGGAGCTCAGCTTCTATGCAAAAAGAGATTTGAGCTCCCGTTCTTTCTTTGGATTTACTGTGTGATGTTGACCATGTTAATGAAACTCACCTGGTCCTGGTCTTCTCATTAGCAGATGTGAACTGTAGTTCGTATGTGTTTCATAGTATTATTAAATGGTTTGAATGAAGCCCCTAGTTCAGAGCTTGGTGTATAGGATGTGCTCAATAAATACGAGATGTGGGCTGGGATATAGCTCCGTGGCAAAGCACTTGCCTTGGGTTTAATACATGAAGCCCTGGGTTCAATTCCCAGTTCCAAAAAAGAAAAAGAAAAGAAGAAGGAAAAGGAGAAGAAATAATAAATAAATAAATAAATAAATAAATAAATACTAATGTAACAATGACAGAATGATGAACTGTTAGTGTATCGTTTTCAACATGTCCTTTTTACCTTTACAAGAAAGTTCATGCTTAGGAATTGAGACAATGTCAAGACAAATAAATGTGAGGAAGCCCAAGCCTCTGGATCCCCTCCAACCTTAAGTCAATTTTCATTTTATTTAAGAATACAAAAGGTATGTGTCCAGGGTTAGTATGAAATATTAATAGAGAAATATGAGCAAGCTGTAATTGACTGCTAACTACGACATCATTTCTTGCTCTACTTGATGTAGAAATTGGAAAGTTTACAGTTTGTGTGTAAATCAGTGCTTACTGTACTTCCATCAAAAGGAGTAGAAATTAGACCTAAAATGCTGACCTTTGGACAGTGGTTCTTTACCGTCCCTATTGATGACCTTTGTCCTAAGGCGATTTGCTTTCTTCCTGGGGTTGAAGTTTTGTGTTTCAGAATGCATTCTTGCTGACATTTCCTCACTTAACCTTCTTAAGTGTTTGTTGTAACCTCCAGTGGATGGAAAGAGAAGGTGAGGCCCAGAAAGATGAAGGGACTCACATTCAGCCATGAAAGATTCTCTTGTGTTCTTTTACACCAAGAGAAGATGCCATTCTGCTACCATAGCTGTTATTTTTAAAAAGGAAGGAAAGAAGGATGGAAGGAAGGAAGGAAGGAAGGAAGGAAGGAAGGAAGGAAGGAAGGAAGGAAGGGATGGATGAATGAATGAATTGTGGATTTTCAAATATAGCAGCTGTGGTACCAATTACCAGGCTAAGACATGCAACCTGTAATACTGTCCCCAAGGGAAGCTTGGTGGTATATCACCTTAACTCCTTTAGACTACCAGACAAAATACCACAGCCTAGAGGACTTATAAACACAAAGCAATTTCTCATCTCTCTGGGAACCCAGAAGTCTAAAATCAAGGCAATGGCAGATTTTGTGTCTGACCAAAGGTCTGATGAGGGCCGCTGTTCTTTTCCTGGGTAGTGCTGTCTGGCTGTGTCTTGCATGGTAGAGGAGACAAGCTGGCTCCCTCAGACCCCTTTACTGGGGGCATTGATCTCATCCATGAGGGCTTCACCCCAGGGCCCCATGTCCAGCACAGTCATCCTAGGGTGAGGAGTTCAGCTTATGAATTCTGGAAGCACAGCATAGGCCCTGACCAGGTGAACAGAATCATAACTGCATATAGACCACTCAGAAAAAAGGTTTTCCCTTTCTCCCTCACCGTGAGATTGCATTTGTATGGAATTCACAAATTTATCCCCAGTCTATCCCCATAGGACATTCTTAACATTCTAAGCTCTTTGTCTGAATATTTCAAGTTGGGAAAATGAAAGCAGAGAGCTGAACAGTCTGAAAATTTAACAAAGCCTTCTTTCCACTCTCTACGATTGAAAATGGTCACAGACAGGATTTTCTGAAATGAGGTTCAAGTTAAGAATAATCCCAAACACAAGCATCTTAGGAAACTGGTTCTCTGTACCAGTCTCTAGTTCAGAACTAAGGAGAGTCTGGGCTTAAGCTATGGATAATGAGTTTTAAGCAATCCAGGGGAGAAATATAAGCTTTCTCAAATAGCACTAGTAATGAAAATTCTACTTATGGGCTAAAAGTATAGAATCCAAGCACAGTTTTCTACTAGCATATGAAGAGCTTTGATTTAACTTCCAGTGCAGGTTGAATTAGGTGAGATGGTTAACAAGCGTGTTCTTTCTCTTCAGATAAAATTAATAGGATACTCACTCTGTAAAAGCACAATGACATGAGAGAATGGAATTGGAGTCTTTACTTATGGCGATGCTTATTTAAGAAGCACAAAACCAGAGTGTAAGGAAAGGAAGAAAGAAAGAAGAGGAGGAAGAAAAAAGAAAACCCTTTGCTTTTATCATCTAGTAATACTGCACAACTCTGATAACACATTTCAGGCAAATGATTTAGAAAATAGGAACACAGAAAGAAAAGACTTTTTTTTTTTTTTTTGCAATATATGTATGCTTTGTATGCTTTGAAATATAAGGTTCAGGAATCCCTTTTCTATGATCTGAGGAAACTTCGGAAGACAGAATTGCTTCAGATTGCTTTTCTTTATTGAGGTTTACATCCCTAAGTTTATTAAATTTGAATTCTTACAAAAAAAGAAAAGACAGCAGGGGGGTGGTGGTGGGAGGAGGAGAATTAGAGATGAAAAGAAAATGATGTCGGAAATAGCTGGGCCCTGTAGTTAGAATAATGATGGCTGCGCTTATTTTGACTCTGTATTGTGACATGGTTACAATCTACCATGTCTCCTTTAAAAAGCTGGCTTCAAGATTCCCCCTTGCTCCACGGACTTCTTAGTGTGATTAGTATGTTAAGATTGCATTTTAAGTAAGTCACTTTCTGTTGAACGCAATGAACTGCAGGAACCTTGCATGACGAGGACCCTCAATATGGACCAATTAGGTAGAACCTAAAAAGATTCCCTAAAGCCCAAGGAGGAAAAGCGAACTGGTTCTTAGAATTGAAAGGGTGACAACTCGAAACACTTAGAAGGTAGATCACAATAAATGAGGCTGCCCTGGAACTCCAAGTAGAGGAGAATGGCAGGTTGTAATTTAGTTGAAATTATCTGTCTAACATGAGTGCCATTCTGAAAAGATAATTAGCATTGCTAGAAGCTGCCAATTGAGGATTTAATGCAGGTGATATATGGAAGCCATCTGTTACAATGCCTGGTACATAGTAAACACTCAATTAATGGTTGTTAATATTGTTTTACAAGGCCCAGCTTTCTTATATGGGATTTTCTTTTCTCTGGAAGACAATGTTTGATTGTTTTTTTTTTTTTTAGCTACCAACATGGTCCATTGATGATGAAGCATGTTGGAACAATGGTCCTCCATGGCAGGACATGCCGTATCTCACTTGGGAGATCACTGTTCTTGCAGTGAGGAAATAAACATGAGTGCTATAAGGGGTGGTGATCTGTACAATAGTGCTGGAGTCAGGAAATGTACTTTGAGGGACTTATAAGCATGCTTGTTTGTATGGTTTGGATGTGAGGTGTTCCCCAGTTCCTCAATCTTCTGTGTTAATACAGGGTAAAAAGATCAAATTGTGAGAGCCGTAACCATCAGTCTATCCTAGTTGGAATGGACTGATGGGGTGGTAACTTTAGGCACATGGTACATGGCTGGAGGAGGGGGGTCACCGGGAGCGTGACCTGGAAGGGTGCATCTTCCCTTTCCACTGCCCTCTCTCTGCTTCCTGACCCACCACGAGCTGAGCAGCTTTCCTCTCCTGGGCCCTCCTGCCATGATGTTTGACCTCACATTGGACTGAGACCTCTGAAGCCGTGAGCCCCAGATAAACTTTCTTTCCTTTAAGTTTTTCCCATTAGGTATTTTGGTCACAACTATGCAAAAGGCAACTAAAACCCATTTGTAGCCTTTTCATTTTTGATGTGGAGTTCTGACTTTATGCATGATTCATAAATCAGTTTGTATTAAATACCTAATCATAGGAATCTCTTAATAGAGAAAACAAACACATACACATATATCATTCTAGATGATTGTTGCTTTAACATAAAAACTGATAAATCCTTGCTTTTGATCTGATCAATTATATTATTTATGATATTAAATTATTGAATTTTATTATTAATGTTTAAGCATAATGTTTAGTGTATTAGCGTATTAAACATGTGACATGGATCATCTCATTTAATCCTCAAAATAAACTTATGAATTACATATTATTATTAATTCTAATTCTGTGAATGAAAAAGTTGTGCTCATAAATGTGCCACAAAATAGAGCTAAATATAGGAGTCATATTTCTCTTCATACTGCATAAATAATAATATACTTGACAACTTTATTATAATCATTTTTATTTACATACAGTAGTTTGTTTTCAAAAAGTTAATTTGCATTAAACTTTAAATCTCCCTATTGAAATAATTTCATTTTTTTTCATGTCTTCCTCTTCTTTTCATCCACTTGTCTTTTTAGGACTTCAGGTAAGAGAGAAGCCATAAAATCTAAAGTAATTCATTATTGTTATTTTAGAAGTTTCAGAATAAAGTGAAAACCATTCATTAGAATGCATTTAAAAAAAAAATATTGTGTGTTCTGGATTTAGTCTTTTTGATTCTATGTCTTATGTGTTAATTTTGTGTTGCTATCACCAAAATACCTGGTAAGCACAACTTGAAGGAGGAAAAGTTTATTTTGCCTCATGGTTTCTGTGGTGCAGTTCATGGTCAACTGACTTTATAAATCTGGGTTCAATGTGAGGCAGATCATGGCGGAAGGATGTGCGTTATGGTTTGGATGTGGGGTGTCCCCCCAAAGCTCAATGAGACAATACAAGACAGTTTGAAAGACTAATGATTGGGTTATGAGAGCCTTAATCCAAACTGGTGAATTAATCCCACTGGGATTAATGAGTAGAAACTGAAGGTGGATAGGGTGTGGCTGGAAGAGGTGGGTCTCCAGGGGGTGTGCCTTTTGGGTATGCGTTTTGTGTCTAGAGAGTGAAGTCTCTCTCTCTGCTTCATCATCTGAGCTGCTTCCCTCCGCCATATTCTTCCACCATGATGTTCGCCTTCACCTCCAGCCCTGGGGAATGGAGCCAGCTGTCTATGGACTGAGACTTCTGAAACTGTGAGCCCTAAGTAAACTTTTCTTCTTCTACAATTGTTCTTGTCTGGTCTTTCAGTCACAGCAGCAAAAAAAGCTGACTAAAATAGTGAGGTAGAGGAGTGTTGCTCCATTCATGGTGGCCAGGAATCAGAAAGAAGAGGACAAGGCCACAGAGAAGATATACCCTTCCAGAGCAGCCACTAGTAACCCACCCCCTCCAGCCATGCCCCACCTACCTACAGTCACCACCCAGTTAGCCCATTCAAATAAGGATGAACTGACTAGATTACAGCTCTGACAATCCCATCATGTCACCTCTTATTGTTCCTGAATTAACACAGGAACTTTTGGAGGAGACCTCATATCTAAACCATAACACATTTCTAAAAATAATCAATAGGATCATGATACTCATATACAGCAATGATATAACAGATCTGGGAAAATTCTGAGCATTTAATTATTAACTATGAAGTCTTATAAAACTTCTTGATTTTTTCCTCCCATTGGTTATTTTATTAATGTGAAATTCTTAAAATTTTTGAGTCATTATTTTGTGGGTTGGTTGCTTCAAGAATTGTAAAATATCTTGAACAGAACATATAATATGCAGAAGGAATCTACCATATCATATGATTTAATCATACTGATATAAGTTAACCTACCCACCATTGTGTCCTGGATCTATTTGTGAGGTCACGTTGGATTAAAAGTAGCAGGAAAACGATTCAAATGGGCTTAAGGCAAAAAAGAGAATTTATTGACAAACTAGCATGTTCAAAGAGTTTTTGTTTTGCTTTGTTGCTTTGTTTTGCTTGCATCAGGCATGCCTTGATGTAAGTGTGTGCAAATAATTCCAAGTGTGTGTCTTCCGTGCTTGCTTAATCCATTTTGGGTAAATTGTTGACTAGAAGCTTGACATTAATACGCCACTCAAAAACCCAATGCAAAGAAATGCTGACATCATCATAACTCTTGGAAAAGTGGCTTGAGTTGAGTCTTCTTGTCTCTGACTGGTCTGTCTGGGCTCCATGCTGGACCATTAAAGTGGCCATGATGTGCAAATCTCCCATGGCCGCAGCTGAATCAGGGCTCTCTCCTAATGCCAGAGGTGTCGTCCACCATCTCCAATCAGATAAAGTAAAGATTGTGAAGATTGGGCTTGCAGGAAAAAGTAAAATGCAGGTAACAATCCTCTGTCAATTTAGAAGCTTGTGACCTTCAAAATTTAAAGGTAATATAAAAGAACACAACACATGTGATCTTGTTTCCTTCTCAGTAATCGAATGGTGCAGCAAATATTTACCACTCCACATATAATCGAGGTAAGAAAAAACATGGAGATGAACATAGGGGAGGTTCTCGTATTTTCTAGAATTCCTAGTATTTCTTTTCTATATATTTCATAAAAGAGAAAAGAAATACTAGACATTCTTGAAAATACAAGAACCTTTCCCATTTCCAGCCCCAAGTTTATTCTGCTTCTTTTGCATTTTGATTTTAGCTGGTCTAAATTTGGTCCTACAGAGTATTAAGTTCCTAGGGTATGTTTCACAATGCCTGGTTTTTCACGGTGGTCTATTTCCTATTTTCTGATATTGTGGACCAATGTTGTTCAAGTCTCCCATCTTCCATTTCTATGTGAGTCTAATGCCTGTATAGAAAAACCATACTGAGACATATTTAAGGGTTCCCTGCACTTGACATTGTCTTTCAAAGTAGCATAGATTAGAGTGTCAAAGGCATAAAGATTCATTAGCTTTCCAAGAGATAGACCTTGAAAGGATAATTTTTTGAAACTGGATATAAGAATCCTTAGAAAGAACCCTTGACAAGTTGAGCAGGAAAGGGAAATAGCCCGGCAAAGGCCACAGATGGCAGGTTCAACTACGTCCTGCCTTCGGGAAAGACCGCAGGTGGCACAAGAGTGGTCTCACGGCAGGGGTGTGGGACCCTAAGCATCTGCACCAGCATCCCACCGTCAGTTACTGGTTAGGACTTTTGTCAGGGCCTGTAAATCTCCAGGTGCTGTCTGCTTTCTCTTTGTAAAAGTGAAGTCAGGTCCCTGAGTTTGAAGGTCTTTTCTACCAAGTGATGCAGGTACAGGCTGGTGATGGTGAAGGTTCTTGGGGATCTGGGTTGTATAAGGTGTAGAAGGATTAGAAGCCTGGCACTGATCTTTTCACTCCTATTGGAACAGTATGTCAGTACAATAGGTCTTTTGTACCATCAAGGGAAAAAATGCTTGTCCAGTGGGACCCCCCCCATGTGTCAATGAGTTCTTTCTTGTTGTGAAAGTTGAAATAATTGTGACAAGTCGAACACATTCATCTTGACTCCACCCAGTGGGGCCACTGGCAATGAAAACTCACTTTTGTGAAACCAAAAATACTTAAGTTACTATGGGATGATCTTATCACTTTTGTCTTCTGATGAGGTAAGTAGTTTCTGAGGCAACAGCATGCAGCTGCAAACCCCAGCTCTGCCTCTTTTAGCTACCGAAGTCAATAAAATGATGATGAACCTCTATATACCTACACCGTAGCTGGCACAGAGGTGTGGTTGATACAGGGTAGCATTTTTTTGTAATTTTATTACAATCATTATTATAATTATGTGAGTATTTAGTAATGCAAAACATGACTTCTATCTTCACAATCAATATAAAGTATGAAGACATATCTAGGAGAAAAAATAATTTTTGCTTAACTTTTTTTTTGCTTGAATACTTCAGGTTAGAAGCTTTTTTTAGTTGGATAATTTAGTCTGTCCTAAACTTCAGAGTTGCACAGCCATAAAAAGATAGCAAAGCATCCTGAATTCAGACAAGTCTGAGGGCGTCTGTTTATTTTTCTCTTTGTAAATTAGTTTCCTTAGAAAATTTTTATTGCACAGGCAGTACATGCTCATGGTGGAAAATTCATGGAAGATACAAATAAGCCAATAAAGGAGAGTAAAAGGAGTCCATATCCCAGCAACCCATAGATAACAGCATTAATGTGTTCACATAGGCAATCCATGTATGTTTGCAGTGAATGATACACGTATAATATGAAATTCACCAGATTTTGTCAATATCTTTCTATCTTAGTAAATTTTCTTCTAGGACCTCATTTTTATTCATTGGGTATTCCATAAAATGAGTAAGAAAACCAGTTAACCGAGGTTGATTGTTACATAGAATCTACACATTTAATAAAATATCAACCTAAATTTGTGGCAGGTGTCTACGTTTCTTAAAAGGGCAGAAAGTAAATTTTAGGATAGTAACACTTTTTATTTCATATTTAACAAAGTTCAAGTAATAATTGTAGATGTCATTCTGAGACACATAGATGACTCAAACATTGATCAGAAATGGATTTCGACATGTACCTGTGAGCATATGATGTGACTTCTGGGCTCTATCTTTGATGTTCACAGAAGGCTCATAGTGTTGTGCCAGTATGAATTCTTAGGGCTTCATTAGTTTTCTTGCTTTATTTGAAGCTACTCCCAGGTTATCTCTCAATTCCAGGAACTTTTTCCTGCTTCAACTGTACAAATCTTGTGTGCACACTTTTGGGCATGTTTGAGTGATTCACCCATGTATTTTCAATGACTTGAAGAAACCTCATGTCTCCTGAAACACAAATGGACTTTGAAGAATGACTTCTTCTTATTATTAATTTGAAATATAAGTTGATTAGAAGAATTTAAATCATATGAACATCTATAAGAAATGAGGATGGCTTGACCATAGGAAAGGAGAGATGTTTGTGTAAATAGACCATGGATTCAATTTGCAAATGGACATTTTATTAGTGAATGTTTTCCTGGTGCAATGTTTCTTCAAGCTTGTATTTCTTTATAATAGTAAGACCTTCTATGCCAGTGATCCTAAGCTCATTCCTTATGGTTGGATATTTTATTTCAGATATCACGAAGTTTATTTTTGCTCTATTAAAAGATATCCACGTTAAACTAAAAATATCAGATATGAGATATTAGACTCAATTTCTATAGATAAAAATAACTCTTGAAGTCCTTTCTAAGAGGAGACAGGGTACGGTGTAAATTCATCTTTATTTTTTAAAAATAGTGTATAAATTTGTAGAATCTTTTGAGGATCATAGAAACTATATTCCCAATTTACATGGATCTGTTTTGCTGTATCGATGCCCTTTTATAATACAGCCAGCCATCATGTATGTTTCTGGTTAACTGTCGATATCCATTCAGGTATAGAGGCATCTACACGTTTGCTTTTTAGAAGCTAGAAATAAATACAAAGCCTGATTAGTCTTAAATGTCACATTCTCCCAGAGAATTTCCTTGACACCACATGTAAATTGATACAATCTTGTTAGTTTCTTCCACCTATATATTTTCCTCATTTACAAATTGCAAATGTATTTGTTTTCATTATTCGTTGAATAATGCTTCTCTACTAATCTCTAAGCAACATAAGGGCAGAGAGCATGTCTGTTTTATCCATCAATAGATTCCCTGAGCATAGTACAGTGACTGGCCCATGGCAGGCCCTTAATCAATGGTTCAATAAAAGAATGAATGAATGGAGAATGATTGTATGATCGGAAAACTGCTCAAGATACCATCGATGGCTTGAACGTTTTTTCTTAAAAGTTGTTTTTTTTAAGGATGCTCTTGTTTTATCCATCTGTCATAAAGACTAAACCATCGGCTGTTCTAATGAGGTCTAACTGTTTAGTCCAGTCCCTGATATTAGTTGGAGGAGGTTGGACGGAAGCCCGTTGCCAGGGAAAGTCAAATACAGCAAATCCAAAGCCGTCCTCGAGATCCCCAACTTCCGACAAGAGGATGAAGGCTTCTATGAGTGCCTGGTAGGCAACCTTCGAGGAAGAAACCTTGCGAAGGGTCAGCTGGTTTTTTATGGTGAGCAAATAAAATATTCAGTAATATTGCTTGGTGAATAGCAGATGTCATTATCATGTGGTAGACAAGTGTCTTGGGTGCTTAATGCAATGATTCGCGGGTAGGAATGACCATCTTTAAACTATGGCCTCGATGTCACCATGGTCTATGCACATGCTATTGGTTATTACTATCACCTGGGAAATGTCAGCTGTATCATGTCGACACCATAAAAGTTTATAATTTAAAGTAGCAGAGATTCTAATTCATCTTCCACAAAACATTCGAGCAGCAGCCTATGGTGATCTTAATTATAATTCTGAGTGGAATTTACAAATGAAGGAGAAAAAAATGATATAAAAAATATAATATTGAAGCATGGTTTGCAATATTTGTTTCCATGTATTTTAGACTTTGCTCATGTGATGGGAACAGAAAAATAAGGGTATCACCTCACCTCATTAAAATATTTGTGTACCAAAATCCCTTATGAACTAAAGTGAGATGACAAATGAATATATTATTTAAAATGTTGTCTATATTCTCCTTTCACCCAGGCCAAAATACATACTTGCTTGGAACTTTTTTTTTTTTTTACATCAAATATACCATAAGATGTATCTTGAAATTATTAAAATGTTGGATGCTTTTGAAAAATCGTTAATGTCTTTGATAAATTCAAAGCAGAACTTTTTAAAAGTGTATTTATACATGTCCTGTGGGACATGTTTAGAATCAGTGACAAAGATATTGGAAAAAAATAATTATCTTTTGGGGAACTAGAAAAATCATGGGAATGCCAATTCAGTGCCCTACATGGAAAACATTGTGCCTTGGTTATATTATTTTTCATTTCTTTTAGAATTTCCAATTTTAACTCAAAATGAAAACTACAATTTTATATATATATATATATATATATATATATATATATATATATATATAGTATGATTTCCTACCTATGATTCCCTAGCACTTTTATCGGTTTGCCAAGAAAAAAATGTTTTTTCAATACTAACTGCTTTTTAAATGGAAGTCTTTGGAATTTAGTATCATCTGTCAATGAAACAGTAAGAAGGAAATTGTGATTTTTTTTCTGGTAGAATCATGGTATTAAAGTCTTTGGCTAGTTTTTAATAAGTATTTTCCATTTTTCTATTTAATAGACAAAGATAGAATCAAGAGATGAGCCAGAATACCCAAGGTATCTATAAACTGGGAAGGAATAATAAAGTACTCTCTTCTACAATGATCCAGTAACTATTAACTTTCATAGAATTTTGCATATATTAATTTAGGCAATTCTTACAGTCATCTTCAGAGGTAGAAATTACTTTCAGTGATACTCTAGATAAGAAACTTTGAGAAGAGTTGCAAGTGATCTCACAGACAATGATTCAAGTCCAAGAATCAGACCTTGAAGGGGCTTCTGAAACTGGACACTTCTCAGTCTTGCAAAACTCTTCAACATGGTCATCCAAGTCCCTAATATTCTATCTCACCATCACCTAATCAGACCTGTAAAGAATCTGCACAGGCCTTGTGGGGAGGGATAATGGATAATTGATCAAAAAGATAGTCATTGTATTTCCTAATCACATATTAACTACTTTGCCAAAATCCTCCAAAAACAAGAAAGAATGGGCTCATTTACCTTAGAGCTACACCTGAAAAATTCAATAGATCTCTGTTTCATCACATTACTGTGTAAGTTATAATTCACAAATCAGTAATATCCTAAGTCCCTCTCCATGTTGTCTTTTAACATCCCAAAGTATTCTCTAAAGTTTTATTACCACTATCAAAAAATAGAACATACTCAGAGGAGTCCCATGACTTTCTGTTACTAGTTGATAGAAGAGAAAAATCTAAAGCTCCCGCCAGTAAGGTAGACCCAAAATCCTGAGCCCTTTGTCCATGCAATTCCTACGTGGTTGAAGATTGAAACACTTTGTTCATCAGGATGCTAAGCACCCAAACAATGTTCACTTTCAATAAATAAACGCTTTAATGCTAGAATTAGGACATGAAGCTAAGAATTCAATTATAAAGCTTTGTGAGCTATTGAGATTGTAGACAAGCGTGTATTTTTTTTTCTCCTAGGTCAAATATGTGCTAGGACAATTTTTCAACAAGTACCTAAAATTTTTTAAATGTTTATTAATAACACACAGAAACAAGATTCTGTGTAATCAATACACCCTGTTTATTTAAGGGTTACTTTGATCTCTCCCTCAAGGATTTAGAGGGCATGTTCTGTAACTGGATGTTACGCTGATGTCCACAGGTGAAAATCCTACCCTTAGTTCTCCACACCAGTGACATCATGAGCTGTTCTACTCCATGAGAGGGGCCTGCTGTCTTCCTAGAGGTAGATGCTGCAGCAGAAAAGCCTAGAAGTCAGACAGCCTTGGGTTTTATGTCATACACCATTTTAGGTTCTCATGACTCCAATTCTCATCCAACCATTGCTACAGGGACAAGCTAATCCCTGCATTTTATAGAAGTACCATGACAGAAGGGACCACACTGAGTACGTCTTGTTTCCTAATCTGAGTTTTTGGCCCCTTTTGGAGCCTGCTTAATACTTTTGCATAAGCATCCTATCGTGCTGGTACTCTATATCAGCACTATCCTTAGGTGACTATGAACAAAAACTAGTGAATAAATGCTGCCTTTTATTTCCCCTGAGTAGACAATGTATAAAGGCTCTTTAGAAATTTTTACCTGGGATGGGGTAAAAATGGCCCCAACTGATGGTCAACTCCATAACTCATCTTGCATTGACTTTCTTTCCTTCCCTATTGAATTACCCTTTGCCTGTAGTTTCTTTTTGGGATAGCATTTCCAAATAAACATCCTGAACACCAGTTCTTTACTTAGACTATCTTCATAGAATTCAAATTTTGACTTTTCTATTGTCTAAGTTTGTCATCTTGAGCAGATTATCTTAAATCTCTTACAAATCTACTACAAATTAATTGCCATTACTCATTTAAAATATCTCACTAGTCATTGCCCAAGATTCCATGGAAAAACTCATGTGCTCCTATATATCCAAGGACAGAACTAAACGAAAGAGAGAGATTGATTAGCATACTTGGCTAGTTTCCAATCATCTTCAAAGAATAATTACTCATTTTAAAACACTTAACATGTACCCTACCTATTTGCATGAATAACGGTAAAGCTAATACCGCCTTATACTCATATCACATATACATTTTCTTTTTGCCTCAGTACTTTTTCAGATTGGAAAATAAATTTTGGAAGACCTATGCGCAGGATTAAAGCTAGGTACTGAATCTGTATACAACTCCAACGAATCCAAAAATATTGAATTATCATCCTGTAGCATGTGGAGGCTCATATTTGGTTGATGCTTCTAGATATTGAGTTGCAATTGTTTCATATAAAGATATGCTTCATTTTTGTTAGCTGAAACCAAATTTTGCCCTAGAGGGTTCAGATTTGGCCTATATGTTCTAAGTTGACCTTTGTCCTCACTTTTAGTGTCACATCATTCTCTGGTCCTGTCCTTCATTTTGAAATTTTCTCACAACTTCCAACTTGTCATACAGGTGCAGGAAAGGGAGAGATAGTAAACATTTAACCTCAGCCAAACACCTAAAGATATTTGCAACAGGACTTCTGTCACCTCTGCTGAAGCTTCTGTATGTCCCCTCCCTCAAATCACATGTATATCCTTCATCTGGACCCAGTGAACCTGGTCCATGGAACAAGAAATAATGTCCTAGGTGATTGCCTTTCCAGTTACTACCCCTCTTTTCTTTAAAACAGCTCCTCCAGAATGGGAACAAAAAATCCAAAATACATACCTCTCTATCTATGACAGCTTGTTTTGGGAATGCAAAGCTAGTGGAAAGCCAGCTCCCTGGTACACGTGGTTGAAGAATGGTGAACGCATCAACCCAGAGGTAAGCAGCCTAGTTTCTGGGAAAACTTCACCTGCTCTGCTGAGTTTTGTTAATAATTGTAATTGATATTAAGAGCTCAAGCTAATCTAGTGTATAGTATATTCCAGGAAAGGAGCTATTTGTTATTTATTTAACCTTTAAACAATCCCATGCAGTATCTATTACTATCATTTCTATTTTACAAATGAGAAAAATAAGGGTAGGGAAGACAAATTGCCCAAGATCACACAGCTGTTTAGTGATAAAGCCACAGGCAGTATCATCACGATCATCCTCATAGCTAACACTATTGAGCTCTCCTATAAGTCAGGTCCTGTATTAGATATTTTCCATACATTACCTCATTGGATTCTCAAAGCACCTTCTCCTTTCCATAGAGTGAAAAAAGGGAGCTTCAGAGAGGTTAAGCCATTGGTCAAAGTCATACAGAAAACCTTTGTCAAATACCAGGACCCAAATGAAGAAAACGAGTATCGGAGAAGTTAAATTACTTTCCCATGGTCACAGAGCAGCCAGTAAAAGTTATAGCATTCTAAACTTTGTCTAGTACCAGGACCCAGGATTTTAGTCACTATCTGGTATCTTACTTTGATATAAACTTATGACTGTCTCTAAAACCACAGAAAAGTGCAGAAGTGAGTTAGTTATCCACATTTTTTTAATCTAAGTAAACTTTCCTTTATAAGATTCAGATAATAAGATGTGTTGTTTTAGCCTTCCTCAGCTACCCAGAGAATTGTGTAAATTGTCCACTTTACTTTGCACATGTAGACAGAGCTGGAGTCATAATGAATATCTGTCATTTGGATGCTAAATATTGTGCTTTACTTTGTTTTAGTTTTAGTGAGAATTTTGTCCTGAATCATTTTGTACTTAACACTTTCTATTTCCTCCAGCCTACTTTTATTAACCCTTGGAGAATGGGAAAGGTACCTTGAAATATTTAGTTTTACATTAAATTTGTACCATGTTCCATTTTGATATAATACTCAAAAGTATTTCTGTACCCCAAATGGAACTCAGTAACATATTTTGGCTGTTGAGGTTCTCTTCACAGCAGGCTGCAGTAAGGGAAAGTTCCTATCCTCCAACTTAGGACAGAAGTAGCAAATTGTCAGGTTGTCACATTTCAAGTCTTTTCAATGCCTTACAATAGGAAGTCCAGATAATATTCTAAACATGACATCCATGCAATATCATTGTCAACCATGTTTCTTGGAATTACTGGACTGGTGTATTTTTCCAAGTAGTTTATATATCATATAACATAAAATGAACATGTATTTAGTGCAGACAAATGCCAATTTTCCCAGAAATGAAATAATATATTTATTCTAGCCACTAAAATTATACTAAGTATATTTCCATTTTTTTAAACTTCAGAAAGCTGCTTATGATTATGCAGTAATACGCCAAAGTATCACATTTCGGCAATTTGCACACATGTTGTTTAATAACATATTCTGGTTAAGCAAATGCTTACATTCATGAGTTAGTCCTTTACCTACATTTTTTCCTTTATTAGGAAAGAATTCAAATAGAAAATGGGACGCTCATCATAACTATGCTGAATGTATCAGATTCTGGTATCTACCAATGTGCTGCAGAAAACAAGTATCAGATCATTTATGCAAATGCAGAGTTGAGAGTTTTAGGTAAGTCATTCATTTACAGCCAGAAAATGCAAATGGCGTTATAATGGCCCACGACTATACATGATCTGAACACGACTTCCCTGTAAATTAGAAATTGCTTTCTCTTGAAATAATGAGAAATGTCAAAATTAGCTTTTCACACAATTTAAGGTTGTGATTATTATTCTTCGTGGGCAGCACATTCATGCTTGAGAAAGATCTCATGGTGGAGTGTGTTCAGATCAGAAGAGGTTCCTCCACCCTGTTTCTGGCTTATGGCTTTGGGTACAACTCAAATGGATCCATTAAGAATATTTTCAGCTGCAAATGAAAGCAGAAGGGATACTTTTAGCTTCACGTGCACATGAAAAGAAAAAAAAATCACAATGTACAGAGACTTAACGAAGGGAGAGGGGTTGTGGCTGTCAACTTGGCAGAATTATTCTTTATACCTTTCCTCATGCAGTACACACAGTTTCAAGATGTCTCCAGAAATGCAATCTGCAACAGGGCAGGAAAGAGGGAGGTTGTGAACTGATCACATCTGTCTTCTTGAATAGAAAAGCAAAATTTCCCTGAACTTCTGTAGCAAGCTCCTTTGATGTCATTCACTGGAACTCAGTCACAGGACCATCCAGACTCCAAAGAAAACTGGGAAAATGAGTTCCTGGAACAGGAAATATTGAGACGAGACAGTTCAAGGAGGATACTTTGTGAAATCCAAAGTGTCTGACACCATATGTGACTTCCTAATCTTTGAATCCAAGGCTTTTTCAAGTGGTAGGAAGGAGAAAGGAAAAAAAAAAAAAAACCAGAAGAATAAAATAAGGAGAATCACTTTAATTGAGCATCCGGGTATTGATCATTCATTGATTTTTTTCTTTCCTTTAGTCAGCACTATTTTATTGACTAATTATATACTAAGCCCTAAAAATAAAAAAATATCAAAACTAAAGTGATTCTTACCATCTCTGAACCTATAATTTCACTGGGGAAAAAATTGAAATTTAAAACATGATGATACTTATGGTCAAACATTGAATTGTTGCTATCAGAATCAACGGCAGGTTGAACATTAACCTAAGTGTGTGGATAATACTCATATTATACGAATGTGTTAGGGACATGACTTTTTCTAACTTGCATCTTCTTTACCAATTTGCTTCTGTTGTTGCAATGAATGCAACCCACACAAAAATAAATCACATTTATCGAGCAGAGTCTGTGCTGCGTACTATTCTGTAGCACTTCCAACTGTTGTTTCTTTTAATCCTGACACTGACTGGCTTCAGGTAATATCTATGGTCATCTGCATTTTACAGATTGAAGCAGGGACTCCAAAAGGTTGTCAGTAACTGCCCCAGGACAGCTTGAGGAAAGAGTTCTGACCACAAATATTAGATTGTATCTATTATACCGAGTTATCTCCTGAGTCACTCCTTGTTAATTAAGTCATTTAACACTTTAATTTTTAATTTTGTTTTCAGCCTCTGCTCCTGATTTCTCTAGAAATCCCATTAAAAAAAATTCAATTGTTCAAGTCGGTGGGGAAATTGTGATCGAATGTAAACCAAGTGCTTTTCCCAGAGCTGCTATCTCTTGGAAAAGAGGAACAGAGAGCCTGAGACAAAGAAAAAGGTAAAACAATCTTCATTTGTTTAAAATATTTTAATTATTTTGTAATATAGCCTATTGCAAATGTTTAGGGTTTACGAGGTCTTCCCAACTTTCTTTGTCCATAATGAACTTCTAGTGAGTGTCATACAGAGAGATGCAAGCCTTTTCTACATGATCCTAAAATGAAATTATCTTTGGGAGCTAAGACCTGTGTGTGTCATTTGACTGTTATAGTTTTGGTCCATGGACTTGGAATAGATCTATATTTTTAAATCCTTTAAAGACCTTTTTCTGCATTCAGTTTGAGGGCTCTTTCCTGATTTGGCCTGCTGAGAAATAAATCGGTGAGAAGAACAACATGGAGGAGAGACTCATGCACACACCTGGGGTTGTGGTTTTTAAATAGTCACACAGGTGCCCCCCTCCCCGTAACAAAGTGAATTCATCGCAGGAGAGAAAAGGTAGAGAGGAACCTGCAGAGAAAGAAATGATGTTTCGTGGAACCTTGTTTGCAAAAGAGGTGACCAGACCACAGCCACAACTGGATTGTAATGACCCCCGTGTGTCACTCAGTGATCAGATGGGCAGTGATGCCTGCTATGAATGAGCCCCAATGCTAAAGATATGAAAAAGTTCCCTTTAGCCCATTGAGCTCTTCTCCAGCATCCTCTAAGACTTTAACTCATATCCATACCTGCTTAGGCAGGTAGAGGCCAGGTGAGAGAAAGACTAAGGTGTAATGAAAAATGGCAATCATTATTCTTGAGAGAAGAGATCATGATGGACCGGAGGGTGGGTGGACACCCGAAAGGGACAGTCACAATTCAATTCTATCAATGGTTGTTCTGTGGGGAGTTAGATTCAATGTTACAGAATGTTCAGCGTTTCAGGTTAAGCTGAAAATCTGGATTTGGGCATTGATTCTTTCAAGCCAGAACAATACAAATATGCTCGTAGACATAGATGGGATGTGGGACTCTATTTAATGTTTCTAATGCCAGGATTGCACTTTGGACAAGGAATAAGGAAAAGCCATACAACAAACACAAACAGTCCCACGTGGCTCAGATCGAAGGACACACTGTTGCAGTCGCTGTCTTACCAGTCTCTCCATGTGTGCAGTGAGATGTGAGAGAGAGATTCCCCAGGGCCACTTTCTTCCTTATTCTCTCCTTTCTCCAGATATTTTTATATCTCTGAACTAAAGCTTTTCTCAGGACAGGAATTCTCTTGAATTTATCTTTGTATGCCCCGCGCCTGGGCACAGACCCAAAACTCAATGGTAAATATGCGTGAGATGCATCAATGAGTCAAAAAGACGGAATATGTAGGGCATTCTCAGCTTTAAAGAAAGATTCATCTTGGGGAAATACCCACAGCCATAAAGGCAGGTGCTTCAAACGTGAGGTGCAAAGAAAGGACAAGGGAAATCTGGAGCTTTTTCTCTGTTGGGCCTCTTCCTCCATATCCACTGCCTGGGCGGTTGCTTTGTGGTCTCCTGATGCTTTGGGATATGGAAGCTTTTTAAATATTTCCTCTTGCATTCCTACAATCTAACCAAGCTCTGAATACACTGCTGTGGAACAGGAAAGCTCCAGAGATCTGGTGATATCAAACACAATCCTCTGTGCTGTGGGTCTGGAGACATTGATTAGCTCTGCCTCATTTAATAAAATGACTCTAAAGTGTGATCCCCAAGATGGGAAATGACTGCTGTGTATCTTCATGACCTTTAAGGTCCAGTCACAGGACAGGTGGGGAGGAGAAGTAAAAGGACTAGGGTTTAGGGAAAGGTAAGAAAATAAGAAAAAAGAAGAAAGAGAAAGAAAAACAAATTGAAGAACACAAGGGTGCTGCTTTTTAAAACAACTTTTGGAGTTTTATTTTATTTTCATTTCTTTCATATAGCATGAATGTGGCATCTGTTTTAGCCTCAGCACAATTACTCATACAACAAGTTCAGCACTGTCTTCTTGTGGTTAAATGATGATCTCTGTGATTTCTAGGTCATAGTTATTTTTCCACATTTCTATCCTCTTCTTGATTTAGGATTTCCTTACAGTTTTTTTAAGAAAACAAGCACATGATCCCCTGAATGCGCACTCTAAACAGTTGAAAAAAATAACCAAAACTCAGCCAAACGTTGTAATTATGGCCATGCATCTGTAGCTTGTGCCGATTACACGGAACCATAAGAGTTATGGAGCCAGTTCCACGAGACTCTGTCTCTGCATGCTTCCTGTCCTTATCCCCCTTCTCTGGCCTTCTGATCTGAGTGGTTTCACTAAGTGAAACCAATGTCACCTATTGGGAAGTTCATCACTGACGCTTCTATTGGTGTTGACATATTGGCTTTTTAGTAGTCTTTTAACAGGGACTTCCAAACAAGTCAAAGGAAAAACATTGCAGAAGGAAGGAACTACTGTTCATTGTAGAGATAGTATGGTACATGAAGAAGATTCTAGTGACTATCAAAACAGAGTTGCGGGGACAGATCCCAAATTCTAGCACGCTGATAGCATTCAGCTTGAAAATAGGTACCACAGTGGATGCATGCCTCAGAGAGGACAATAGTTATTTAAATGGTAGGTACTGCCAAAAAATAGTTCTCCTCACATGTATAATAGATGGATTAGGGTTATTTGATTTAATATATCTGTGTGTGTGTGGTGGGGGGGTGACTAGGGGTAGGCATCAAATTTCCAAAGCAAATGAAATTAAATGTCTTAAGACCCAGAGACTGAGTGTTGGGCATAGAGGTTAGCTGGGAAATTACTTTTTAGATTTGATTATAAAATGCAAGGTTTACTGCAGAAGTAGGCACTGGTTATTCACTGGTACATTTTAAAGGAAGATTCGAGATGATCTGGCTCATTTTACAAATTTAATAGGGCCAGATCCAAAACTCTAACATAGAATGCTGAGTCCCAGCACACATTTTTTGTTTGTTTGTTTGTTTAAATTTCACACTGAGTTGAATATTTCATGTCAGTCGCAAAACATATGAAAACTTCAACCTTCTCAAACTTCTGTTTTGCTGCAAGACTCAATTGGATATATTGGAAGAATAAAAGTGTGAGATTACAGAGAGAGGTTTAAATTTTTACAATGATTCCAAGTAGAAGTCAGTTTTGGTTCTTGACCTTGGAAATACCTTTGTGGGAAAAGGTACATTTTTATTTTCTATTGTAAAACTTCTATATGGCACTACCTACTTGGAAATTACTTTGTCACTAAATCCTGATGCCAATAAAATGTAACTACCTAGAGATGGTAGAGAAGACTCTAAAGAAGCCTATTCAAAGAAATCATCCTGTATTGCCTAACTATCCAAAATGGTAGCCATATATATATTTTGACAATGGTTTCCAGTCTTTTGTGAACTGAGACATTCCCTCCCAGACTGTGTAGGTGATGAGGTTTACATGGGAAGCCAGGCTTCTCTCTCCATGTTTACATCTTTTTCTCTTTGGGGATACTAGAAAATGTACTCCAGACTTCATTCTCTGAAGGACTGTGGACACCTGTTTTGATCTGGTGACTGTGTTAATCATTTAGATGGAATGGCATTTCTTAACATGGCCAGCTTGTTTCTGATTAGTCTATGTACCATCTTCAAAGTCAAGACAAGGTTAAGAGTTCTGTCTTTGCAATAAGGATCTGTGTGCATGACTGATTGTCTGTGAAACCAGTCTTCCTGCAATTGAACATAGGATAATGATATTAAAGGGTCTAAGGCTTCTGATTTCCTGGTAGGTGTGAATGGTCGGACCATGTCTGTCCTATTTATCCTGAAGATACTAGAGGTTTGGAAACAACACCTGAAACTGAAGAGAAGAAATGGTATATGCTATGGAAAACCCCAGGGTGTATTACAAAGAGCCCTACACTAGGAATTACAAAACCTGATTTCTGGTTTCGGTTCTATCATTGATCTTGACCTTGCATGCAACTGCTCTGCTGCTGATGTTTATTAGAAATCCCTGTTTGCTGGGTTTATGTTAAGATAAAATAATTTGAAAATACCTTTAAGAAAAGGTAAACACTTTCCGTGTGACGACATACCATGCACAAATTCCATATTAGAAATCCACATAGAACATTAAAAATGGCAAGTTCTCTCATAGTTATAGTTTCATATATGACTTAATGATTTGCTTAGATGACAAAGTGATTAAGCTCAGGGGAGTGATGGCTGTGAATTCCCAAACAGCTAAAACGATCTGGGTGGATAGATGCAGAGATTGCAAAACCCTGGCAGCAAGTTCATAAGCTTCTTGTAACAGTAAGCATCCCTCTTGAACTCACTGCTGCGGGACCCCACGCTCAGCACAAACCTGAAACATGCACTCGCAAGAAATTTTTTCTGTGTCGTTGAGTCCGTGGAAATTAGAATTGACATTGTTTTACTGGCTTCAGAGATTTTTCAGTTAAACCAAACGCTTTAATAATTAACTGAACCATAATGTGTTCATTTGTTATTTCTTTCATTAAAGCCACAAGTATACACTGAACACCTATTATATCCCAATTATTCTCTTAGGTCCTGCAGATAAAATGTGAAGCCAGCTAGCTGCATGACACATAGTGTTCTCTTTGTCCTTTCTTAAGAAACTGGTTTTTTTGAAAGTTACTTGGAGTCAGAGATTGAAGTTTAAGACCCAGTTTTACTTCTCAGTTGATAACTTCTAGAAAAACACTTTGAACTCCCTGGTTCTTGGTGAGTTTTGGAGGAGATCCTACCTAGCCCTGCCTGGGCTGAGTCTGTATGCAAAGGTGTATGGTGTGCACCCACTCTTCTACCACTGGAAGCATTTATTGCTGCAATTCTAACATTTATGCAGGTTCTAGTTGTGCACACACCAGAGGAACCCCAAAAACATCGCTATAGAAAGTCAAGGTGAACCCAGGTTAAGCTCATCTCTGCAAGGCATTCTTTGGCAACCGAAGGAATCGATTCCATATTTGCTAAGTTAGATTAGTCACTTCTTTTTTTCCCTAGATCTACTTACTCAGCAGGTGAAATGACAGGAATCGAAAGTCTCACATTCATCTCCATATACCCATCAATGGCTGGCTACCTGTTTAGGGATAATTTCCTGAATTTAATGGGAGGTGGCTGGACAGACAATTCCATGCTATCTTCTGACAGCCGGCATGGATCAACTTCCCTACATCATCTGGGCTTTGCCCATGGCGATTTATAGCTCCAGACAATAAAAACAATGAGCTATCAGGACGACATTTTGTTCCTCTTACTGGAATAATAATAATGGAATCTATAAGTAATTCACAGCATTTCTCCCTCATTTCCTGAAAACATAAAAATAAAATAAAATGCAGCTATAGGTCAGGCAAATTGTCAGTAATAAAAATAACCATTTTAAATGTCTCCTATTTCCTGGGTGGTATATCAGGCACTTTACATATATCAAAATTTTATAATGCATTTTTTTCCATAGTCTGATATATTTCTGAGGGACAAAGTTGTCGCCAAATAGGTGGTGATATGGGTGTCACTTTTTCCTGGGTAATCTCTAAGAACTAATTGCAAAGGAATTTCAGAATTCACAATCAAACTCACTCAATGGTAGAAATTCTACCCTTGGCAACTGGTCTTAGAAGGTGATCATTTCCCACAGGCTTGAAATAAGAGGTCAGTTATGCTGAAACCAATTTATTACCTTTACCTGTGTACCCCAGGTAGACATTTTTGAACAGACCTTATCAAATAATTATTTCAGTGTGTTTGCTCCTATGAAAGTGCTGTCCTTATGCCCTGTGTGGCCTGGATACTTGACCAATGCATGTACCTTGCTGGATGTACCAATATGGATCCATTAGGTGGTATGGGACCATATTCAATTATTGAATAAGTAGTGTTTATACAATGATTTTTGTTCCTAAGTCCCAATTTAGAGCAGACTCACTTCACTTCAACCCACCTGGTATGCTAGTACCATGAGGACTTCTTCAAGGACACAAAATTCCATTGTAGGAACGGGTGAGGGACAGGAAGATGGCAGGAGAAGTGGAGAGGTGGGGAGGAGATAGGGGAAAAAGAGGAAGAACAAAGACAAAGAGAGGGCATTCCCTGTGACTGGAGAGGAACATTTCGTTTTTCTGTTTTTCATGAGTAAAAAGATACCCATGGCAAGAACCTATTTGAAAGCCCATAGCAGCGTCTAACAGAAAAGAAACAGCACAAAAGTAATCTGTTGTCATTCTTCTGGCAAAACTACCCAGACAATGTACTACTTCTTTTAGTTACAGAGCTCACTGCTCCGCATTTAGTCACCATAACATTTCCTCCCTGGCCCCTTTTCGGGAGTATTCTACCTTGTGGGGCATCCACCAATGAGGGTCTGGCTGCCTGAATGTTAGAGATACAAACATGTGATTCTCTTTCCCTGTTTGATGCTTATTTAGATCTTTTTACAATAGCTACCTTCTAATTCATGACTGATCCTTTTTATTTTACCTTTGCTCCCAAGGGGCTATCTTAATAAGCAAATAACCCGTACCCCCAAGCCTGGCCATAATAGCCACTACACAGCAACTAGAAAGTGGGTTTCTCTACCCCTTCCTCCTCCTTGCTGAGCTTCCTAATGGAACAAGCAAATAAACCTAATTTTATTTTGTATCACCAACTACTTAATGTAATCATGCTTAGTACATCAGGTAGCAGGAGTATCGAGTAGGCAAATGAACCATATGTTCCGGTGTTTAAGGGAGAGTGACAGTCTGCATAATGCCAAGCTTATTACAATCTCCCTCTGCGCTGCTTCTTTATAATAAAATTTTAAATTGTTCGTACTCAACTCCTGAGAGCCTTGTTAAGGTGAGGCTTTCTGGGGGAATACATGTTGAGGATGTCAGGAGCCATCTGACATGCCTGCCTGTGTCACCA
Source organism: Geosciurus inauris (assembly GCA_004024805.1). Lineage (NCBI taxonomy): Eukaryota > Metazoa > Chordata > Mammalia > Rodentia > Sciuridae > Geosciurus > Geosciurus inauris. Next base: position 668,193 of record PVHX01000003.1, read on the forward strand.
GAGACGTAACAAGCTAAAATCCTGTGTGTACCTCTTAGTCTGCTCTTAGTTCTTCTTCTTGCCATAAAACCCTCCTTCCTTCCTCCCCACTGGCCTTCCCCCCATCTGGGGAACTCACTCTCAGACAATGCATGCAGAACCACCTGCCTTCCCTGGCCTGCAGGAGATCCTGCTCATTAAAGATGTAAAGACTGCCTTTAAGCCCTGCCTGCATTTGGGGGCGTTGGCTGCTTTGCCTGGCTGTCTTGTGCTGGAGTCCTTGCCAGGTCCCCCTGTCCAGTGTTTTCCCGTGACTTTAAACTGGGGACAGAGATGACAAAGCAAGAAATTCAGTAAATTAAATAGCATCTCACAAATTCAAACACTGCCTTCATTTTTTGGGGGGTGGGGCTTGCTTTATTTTTTATTTTTTTAATATATTTTTATTTATTTATTTTTTAAATGCATTTCAAGTCATGGTACATCTATAGAGCTCAATTTCCCATCTCTGGTTGCAAACAAGATAGAGTCACATCATTTGTGTCTTCATACATGCACCTAAGGTAGTGATTTCCATCTCATTCAACCATTTTTGCTACTCCCATTCCCCCTCCCCTCCCCCACCTCCCCCCTGCCCCATCCAAAGTTCCTCCATTTCTCCCACGCTCCTCACCCCCACCCGCATTATGGATCAGCATCCATTAATCAGAGAGAACATTTGGCATTGGGTATTTTGGGATTGGCTTACTTTGCTTAGCATGATATTCTCCAACTCTGTCCATATATCTGCAAATGCCATAATTTTATTCTCTTTTATTGCTGAGTAATATTCCATTGTGTATATATACCACCGTTTCTTTATTCATTCATCTGTTGAAGGACATCTAGGTTGGTTCCACAGTTCAGCAACTGTGAATTGTGCTGCTATAAACATTGAAGTGGCTGTGTCTCTGTAGTATGCTGTTTTTAAGTCCTTTGGGTATAGACCAAGGAGTGGGATAACTGGGTCAAATGGTGGTTCCATTCCATGTTTTTTAAGGAATCTCCATACTGCTTTCCAGAGTGGTTGCACCAATTTGCAGTCCCACCAGCAAGGTTGGTTCAACATGGGAACACTACCTTCTAAGACAGAAAGGGAGGGTGTGGCTCATGGTTAAGTTGCTGTGAATTCAGAAGTGGTATCAGTGGCTTTCAGATTTGACCATGCATCGGAAGAGCCTTATGGAAAATGCACATCCAAGAGCTGTGCCCCCAATTTTTGATTCAGTAATTATGGAAGAGGGCAGAATAATCTGCATTTTTTTTCAAGTTTTCTTCAGTCTCCCAGAGAGGCAGAGAACCTTGTGGACCATCTGGGGAACCCCTGGCTTGGTGCAGATACATCTGATAAAATGCAAACTTTCTTCATCTTTTGTCTTCTGCCCTCAGGATGCTGCTGCCTGTGCCGAAAGTTCAATCCATCTTATTTCACTGTTAAAGAGGTGTAATTCTCTGTTTCCTTACTCTTCAAAAATATGAATATAATTGGCCCTAGAATGGTGTCTGCTTACTGTTAGCACCTGCTTCTGATTTCTAAGTGACATTTAGATCTTACAAAATTTACATACATATTCAGCAGCAATGGTTGTATAGACAGAAAAGGTCAATTATTCATGTAATTTATACAAATGACCTTTTGTTCTTAGTTTGATTCTGTAGAAGTAATCACTTGATGTGTTTAAAATATAATGTTCCTTCCTTAAAAAGAACGTGGTTTCTCAGTAGGTATTGGTTACCCCTATGCATTTCTACTGATGCTGTGAGTGTATAGAAATAAATAATAATAAATGGATAGACAATTGCTGTCTATCACAATAGAGTTGAAGAAATAAAAGATGGACCAATAGTGTAGGAATCATTATTGTTAATATCTTTGAAATGAGATGTCATCAAAGGACTTTTTTTATCATGTACTCTAATTTTGCATTCTCCTTGTATCGATTTATTTAATTTTTGCAATGGGATTTTTAACTTTTCCAAATGGAACTTATGCATGAACTCATTTCATGAAACGGAGTAAATTAATCCAGTCTGTCTAATGTCCTGGAGGAAGAAACAGAGTCCCAGTCCAAACCTTCCCTCTTCTTCTCACCCTCCAGTAGTTCCTGGTTTCCCCCCAAGAATCCCCGAGATCTCCCAAAACTGTCGTTGGAGAACTACTGATTTGAAGTGACAACTGTAATTCTCAAGTGTGACTTTGTCACACTTCATTTATTTATAAGCACAGTGGCAAACCAATTTGACAGACCTCTCGTGGAAGATTCTGGGTTTATAACTTTGAATGAGCTCAGAGTCTTGGAGTGGGGGGGCAGGCCCAGAGCTCACGTGCACTCAGGCCTGCTCTGACTCAGCTCTAGAAGTCCAGAAAAGTCTCATTGGGTTGGAGGTCACTGAGCTGGCGCTTGAAAGGTGGGTAGGAGTTTTTGCCAACATAAGAAAAGAGGAACAGTAGGGCATCCTTATATTATTGGACAGCTGTATACTCTGTGTTATAGTTGGTACCATTTTAAAGTTTAGATATAGACTTTTTTCCACACAGGATACATTCTCACCGGTGCAGTGGAACCCTCCTGTAATCCCAGCAACTGGGCAGGCTGACGCAGGAGGATGGTAGGTTCAAGGCCAGCCTCAGCAACTTAGTGAGACCCTATCTCAAAATAAAACATGAAAAAGGCTAGGGGTGTAGCTTAGAGGTAAAGCATCCCTCGGTTCAATCCCCAGTACGGTTACGGTGAGATTGCAATTTTTCACCAAGTCGATCTTCAAGCAGGAGATGGAACCACCTTTATTCACCAGCTGGTAGTCTGGATTCACCCACTGGTTAGCCAAGGGGCGGGCAGCAAGTCTACACCCTTCCACCCCCTCCGAGGGTTAGAGCACACTTTTGTAGTCCAAAAACACATTAATCATAAGTAGCTGTTGCTATGATTCAAAATCATAAACATTGTGAGATCTAAAATCATAAGCAGAAGAGGAGATGGGTCACAATGGCCCTAGTTGAGTACAAGTTAAAGAATAGTTACTAATGTCTAACAGTCATTCGCTAACAGGGTATGTTATCCAAGAAAAATGGGAACCAAAGAGAAAACAATTTTACATTGTATAAAAACAGAAACATTTGCATTTCTAACCAGGATCAAGATGGCAGAGGTGGATTTTTCTCGTGGGAGAAACATTTCTTACATGACATTGACTCTCAGGGTAAAACAGTCTGTTTGGTCATTGCCAATATAGTCTGGCACATAACAATATCACCAAGAAAAGATAGCATTTTTTCCAAGAGTTCTCTACCTACAAGTTAAGGAGACTGGAACCACGTCTGAGTCATCCAAGAGTTGGCTTTTTGACCACTCAGGGAATGCCTGGCTATATTTAATAAAGTACTTTTTCAGCCAGATGCAGTGGCTTGCACCTGGAATCCCAGCAGCTGGGGAGGTGGAGACTGAGACAGGAGCATCAAGAGTTCAAAGCCAGCCTTTGCAATGACGAGCTACTAAGCAACTCAATGAGACACTGTCTCTAAATAAAAAATTTAAAAAAATAGGGCTGGGGATGTGGCTCAGGGATTGAGTGACACTGAGCTCAATCTCTGGTACCCTCACCTCAAAAAAATAATAATAATGTACACTTTCCATTCTCCTTGTGATTAAATTCACCAGTACAGCCAGAAATCTATCCTTTCTGTATGTCACCCTGAGTTTCATTATGCAAATATAATGGCAATGGTATGGTGTCTGTTTATACGGTACCTGCCATAGACAGCTAGTGTGTCGAGATGTTAACTGTGCAATTTCACGTAATTCTTACAACACATCTGTGAGAGGTGACTGGTATTGACATGGGTGAAACCAGGGCTTAGCAAAGTTAAATATCACACCAACAGTCACACAATCAATAAGTCCCAGAAAAACATTCAATTCCTGGAAACTCTGAATGGAACACCACGGATAACCTCAAATGCTGTAATCATAGGCTTCTAATTAAATTTCTGAAGAATTATATTTATTATATATGATAAATAATTTATTATACAAATAATACATATATTTGAAACATATTTTGTGTGTGTGTATAAATATATATACATATATATACACATATATATTTAGTTCTAGTTGTGGAACTAAAGTCAAAGTCTATTTTTTTAAAATAAATTAAAGGTATAGCATAAATCTATGTGTTTTCCACATACTGATAGATGGAGTCATAGTGATTGATGGCAGTAAAATAAATAAATCAATCCTTTTAGCAGCTTTGGTTCCTGTGCCCACAGTGATTGGGATTTTAATAAGATGTGCAATATAATCTTGAGTGGCATGTGGACAGAGACATGCAAATCCAGTAAACATCGATGAACTTCATCATCAAGGTATAAGACTGCTAGAAGGAAAGGGAGGGTTAGTAGGAGAGGTACATTCTGGTTGTCCAGCCACTTTTATAAGCCTGGTTTTGTAGACACTTAGCAATATGATAATTCAGGAGCCAAAGGGATCCAGAATAAGAAATTGCACCAACATCTGTCACTTTCAAAGCCACATTCCAGAGCAGAGGGTGTCATTTCCCAGATCCTCCCCATCTGAAATCCCTTGGTTAACAGACACCTGGATGGAAAAGAGAATAGCTCCCAGTTTTTCCAATCAATGCTTTTCATACCTACAGGAAACCAGGGACCCTCAGGATGCAGTTACAGTCCAGGTTACTTGGCCATATTTGAATCTTGTCTGAAAGGTTGTGACTGATCCCATTTTACATTTGCAAAATTTCAAAACCCAGAAGACATCCCACGGCAGGCTCATCCTCATGCATAGAAAAGCAAAGCCAAAAGACCCTCCCAGGGTGCAGAATGCTCCACTGTCTGCACAACTATCTCTCATGGCATTATAGATGTGTTTTCTAACTATTTGGGGGGAGGTATATTTAAACTTTTTCCCTTAATTTCTCTGTTCACAAACTTTTTTCATCCTTTGCCAACTTGACCATCTCCCGTCTTGGCTTTTGATTGGCACGGACGCTAGGCATGCTGACCTCTGAATCTACATTAATTCCCATTTGTGTTTTCTCAGGCATCCCCAAGCCACTGAAGCAAATGGAGACACTTTTCTTTATCTTTCTATTCTCCTACTGAAGGGAAAGTTCACTGGATTAATTTGGCCAACTTTCCATCTGATGGTGTTGGGTTGGTGGAAGTCAGCCTCACGGGGCACACTGTGGCACGCCATCCAAATAGAGACACACCCTGACGCCCAATAATCATGTTATTTAGCGACTGCTGTTCTCTACCCTCTCCTCTTTCATGTCATCATTCAGTCACCCTGACTCTGTGTTGGTGTTCTGCACACACAGCTGACCCTGACATCACTGCTGTGTATGGAACACGGAGACACATTTGGATCAACACTGAGGCCGGAGGGTCTGCAGCTTCGTTTCTGCTTTGGAGCTTAGGACACTGGAACCAGAGATTTGACTTTGAATCTCTGGACTGATCACACCCGTGATTATACGTGAAAGCACACGATGCAACTCCAGACACCAGGAAATCGGAAACATTAGACACTGGGACCAGTAATGTCTTCATGCCCATTGAAATTAAAATATTTTCGAGTAAATTTCTAACCCCTAGGTAACACTTCTAAACAAACTTTTGCTAAGGAAGCCCTTTCAGTTAGGTGCATGAGGATCTCAGATCGTTTTTGAATACTTCTTGGGAAATATATCTCTAGCCATTTAATCTCTTTCATATATACATATTTCTCTTGTCCCTTGAGAGTGGTAAAAAGGTAACTTAATGTGCCCAGGCATGTCAGTTTCTTTAGAAACACCTGCTTCCTGGGCAAAGTTGTGGTTTATGACGCCTCATCTTCAGGCTCTTCATAGATTTTCATTTTAAGTTCTTTTCCCTCTCTTCCAACTGCCCCACAGTCCACATAGATTTAATCACACTGTGCCCAATGTCACTCAATAGACAGACTTCAAGAATGCTACTGTGTCCCTGGAGCTAAGACAGAGGCTAAGAAATCACTAAAGATATTACCACCACATTTTTGTGAATCAATTACATATTTAGGAACCACCCAACAGGGTCTGTATTATCATAATAATTGAACAGATTTTGATGTAAGTTGTATTATAATCTTTATTTCCCTGATCTAAACTGTATAAAACACTGATTAAGACAAATCTTATATGTTAGAGTCTTATTCTGGGAAACTGAGTGAATTCCTTTTCTACAACTCTTATACTACTTTATATAGTATCAACCAACTAATTGTCATTTATCAAGATGACCTGTTTGTTCATCACCATAATTAGCATTTATTCTTCTCTTTCCTTCCTTCCTTCCTTTCTTCCTTCCTTCCTTCCTTCCTTCCTTCCTTCCTCCCGTCCTTCCTTCCTTCCTTCCTTTTTGTGTACCAGGGATTGAACTCGGGGTGCTTAACCACTGAGTCACATTCCCAACCCTTTATTTACATTTTTAGAGACAGGGTATCATTAAGTTGCTTAGGTTCTCGCTAAGTTGCTGAGGCTGGCTTTGAACTTAGGATCCTCCTGCCTCAACCTCCTGAGCTGCTGGGATTATAGGTGTGCACCACCATGCCTGACTAATTATCATTTATTCTTAAATAGGGTTTATTTAACTAGGTGACTTTCTGTTAGTTTACTCAATTTATCAGTGCTATTCATAAATATCCATTCAGGCCTGGGAAGAAAAGGCTGAATATTTAGAAGTAAACCCAATCAGAAAATATGGATTTATGAAGTAACTGCTAATTGTAGATGTCCTTGAAGAATACAAATAAATATGGAAAAATAACAAACATGATGAGACCCTTATCATCCTCAGATATTCTCTATATATACACATATAAATAAGTAGTATTTGCAGTTCTGGGCCCCAAGATACCCAGATCTGAAGATGTGCACATTCCTATATAAAATTCTATAGTATTTGCAAGAAACCTCCCATGAAGTCTAAGTCATCTCTAGATTCACTTGTAACACCTAAGACAGTGTCATTGTGATATAAATAGTTGTTGTATGATATTGTTTAGGGAATCATGATAAGGAAATAAGTCAGTTTATTTCCAATGCAATTCTTTTATTTGGGGGCAGTATGGGGGATTGAACTCAGGGGCACTCGACCACTGAGCCCCATCCCCAGCCCTATTTTGTATTTTATTTAGAGGCAGGGTCTCACTGAGTTGCTACCTTGTTTTGCTGAGGCTGGCTTTGAACTCATGATCCTCCCACTTCAGCCTCCCGAGCCTCTGGTATTATAAGCATGTGCCATCTCACCTGCCACCCAAGCAGTTCTTTTCCAAGTATTTTAGTCATCAGTTGGTTGAATGCCTGAATGGGGGACCCATGGCTATGGAAGGTTGACTGTGCATGTGTCTCTGTACATTTTTCTCTATTTAATTCTGAAAGCAAATTGATGATAATACTGATACTTTTATCCCTATTCTATATTCTAATTCTATATGAAGTTTATGTAGGAATCAAGCATGTGTTCCCTGAGTAACATGAGCAGAAAGGGGAAACCAGATTTATATCCAAAACGATCAAAATTGAGAGTCCATAGTCTTCTGACTCCTGTATGACCCACCTCAAAAAGAAGCAAAAACCAACAAAAACTTTAGCTTTTACAGATTATTTGGATCATTGACTTATCTAAAAAGAAAATTAAAAATACATGACAGTGTAGTGACTTAGCTGATGATTCAGTAGAAATAGCACTAGCTAAAGATTAGGAGGATGTGCTGGGGCTGTGGTTAAGTTGGTTATTGAAACTCCCTGCATCTCAGCTTGCTGATGCGGAAAAAATAATAATCTCTCCTATTTTGGGGGAGAAAGAGACTGATGTAAACTATGGTGATTAAAGGGAAGACCTGTTAGAGAAAGCTGTCTACTTTGGCATGGGTCCCCAGGAAAGACAACAGTTATGGTGTGGATACAAGGTATCTCCCAAAGCGTCTGTTAATGCAGGAGTATTCAGAGGTAAAATAATAAGATTATGTGAGCCGTAACCTAACCAGTCCATCCTAGTTTGAATGAACTGACTGGGTGATAATTTGCAGGCAGGTGACATATGGCTAGAGGTGGGTCACTTGGCAGGGTGCATCTTTCCTGTGGCCCCTTCTCCATCCTGTTCTGCTTCCTGATGCCCTATGAGCTCAGTAGCTTTCCTCCACTGGACCTTTCTGCCATGTGCTGCCTCACCCCAGGCCCAGGTCAATGGAGTTACCCATCTCAGGGCTGAGACTCCTGAACCATGTACTCAAATAAGCTTTCCTTCTAAGTTGTTCTCGTGGGATACTTTGGTCAGCACCATAGAAAGCTAACTAAAACAAGTGCTAAGTCTACTTTCCACAAAGTCCCTCTGTGACGCAGCCAGAGAAAGGCAGGTAAGGATGGGCAGCATGGAAAAGCGTGTCTTCCTACACCGGGCTGTCGTGCCTCAGGCCACAGAGACACAGAGTGGGTGGCTTGGCGTTGAGGCTTGTCATCCGCATCCGTTGTCTCTGGACAGACTGTACAGAGAACTACTTGGGAACTTTCTGGGAAGGAAAAGAAGAAGGAGGGATGGGTCTGCCTGGCTGGGGTTGGGGTTGCATTATCTGGACCTAGACAGTCAGTGGAATCAAGAGAACTGAGAGACTCATTAACGATGGGAATCAAAGTGGCCTTAGCAGGACAGATGGGCTCAGATAAGCAGATGGGAGTGCAAAGCTGCTGTTAGATAAGACAGGAAGAGATCGTAGGCTTTTGTCTTCCAGTTAGGGGAAACAAATGTGTAATAGAATAAGCATTTGCAAATTATAAACATGTGTTTCCCTTCTGGAACTTAAATAGCTCTTTCCTGAGAAGAATATCTGCCCCACCTCCCCAACTCAGTAAAAGTCAGAGGTGAATAAAATATTCATACATCAACTTGCCTGAACTTTCTGATGCATATGATTTCTTTGCAAATATATCATCCTGTGATGAAGATAGCCTACGCGATTTAGGATAGATGGGTGGGATATACTTCCTGTTGCTCCTTCAGTTACCACTCTTGAGATAGCACTTCAGTTTAACTCTATTGGTTTTTCTCATTTTTCCTATATGAATGATTATTATGGTTTAGATATAGACGAGGGATCCCCCCAAAACTCACGTGTGAAACAATGCAAGAATGTTCAGAGGTGAAGCGATTGGATGACCCAGAGCTGTAACCTAATAAGTGGATTAATCCATTGATGGATGAAACTGGGTGGTAACTCTAGGTAGGTAGGGTGAGATTGGAGGAAGTAGGTCACTGGTGGCGTGCCTTTGGGGTTTATACTTTGTGCCTGGTGAGCAAAGCTCTCACTCTTCTTCTTGGCTGCTATGAGCTGAGTAGCTCTCCTCCTCCACATTCTTCTGCCATGATGTTCTCCCTCCTGTTGGGCTCAGAGCTATGGAGTCAGCCAACCATGGGCTGAACCTCTGAAACCGTGAGCCAAAATAATCTTTTCCTCCTTGAAGTTGTTCTTGTGAGGTCTCTTCATCACGGTGATGAAAAGCTGACTAAAACCATGATCTTACAGGCATGCCACACTTGATTTTCATTAATTCGATGATTAAATCATGAACTTTATCCTGACCAGAAGTGTCAGATATTTTCTCAGTATAACTCTCATTAGTGCCATTTAAAATTATTGACCTAAACAAGTGGAAAGCACAACCTCGATTTTTATTTCAAAGAGCAAGCTTTGGTATTTGCTTGTTTGTAGATCATGTCCGTCATTTTTTTTTTTTTTTGGTTGCTCATTAAATAAGGAATTTTTAAAAGGTAGCTTATTAATTGACATCAAGATTAGCATAGATATCACTTCCATACTGATAATCAGGTACAGAAATCATTAAAATGCAATATCAATATTTGATCTAAAATGCATTTTCAGTGGGACATTTTACTTTAAATCCAGATTGTGAAAAGTAAAAATTTATCCACACTTTTCTACTTCTTATCTAACTCATTTTAATCCAATCATCTATTTTACATTTTCTGGATATCAGTAAAATTAGACAGTCAATTAAAATTTCATGGTCTACAGTATTATCTTTAGACAGAACTGGAAGCAATGCTCCAGTTAATAATCTCACTATAAAAATAGCAATATTGCTCTAGTTTCAGCAGTAAGAAATTATAATTGCCCAATGTCCTAATTTCTTTTAGTTCAAGAAATTCAGCTCTTGTTAATCTTTCTGTGTCCTCAAATTGTGTGATAGGCTATGGTGGATCCCAAACAAAAATAAAAAGGAGAGCCTTTCTCAATTTCTCTCCATACTTTGAAATCCACATAGGTAGATCTGTTTTCTGTATATATGTATAAGTGAATTAAAGATTGCATGTATATTAGATTGATTGGAATTATACAATATTAAACTATATATTTAGTTTATGCTGTACAGGAAACACAGAAGAGCAAGAATTAAAACATTTGACATCAATGTTTATATAGTTCCTAGAATGATCTATAATTTGATGCCCAGGTGCCAGGTGAAGGAGCTCTGTAGATGAATCTGATGCAAAGTTCTACCTTCCTGGAGCTCTATTCACAGTAGCCCATTAGGTGAGAGAGGACAGATATGAAATCAAGCAAATGGACAGGTCATCTGTTACTTTGTTTTTGCTCTACCCTGCCTACCTGGCAGTCAGAAGATTAAAACATTGTATGTTCAATCACCCCATAAAGTATGCCTTCAACTTCTCTGTTAACCTTGAAATGTATACCTGTGCTACAGGCTGCCTCTCTACATGCCCTATTTTCTAATGATAACAAAAAAAATCCACTCAATGTCATATGCCCGTTAGGCAGAGCTTGTTGTTCTGAATTTCTAGCTTTTTACACTCATCACACAATTAGAGAAATAATGTGGTGCATTACAATGCTAACTATTAATTTTTCTATCAGTTGAATAGTCATATTACATCTGCACATTGTAAGTGTCTTTAAATTCACATTTTTTTGGCAGAACATTTTAAATGCAAATGTCACATTTTGTAATTTGATTGTCTAAATAGCATACTAAGCATTGGTAATTTGGGGAAAATTTTTCTGTTCAGTTATGTGAATGGTTGAAATATCCTAATTAAATGCATATTTGAGAATAGAGACTTGAGAGAAAGAGTCTTGTTTTATTGACATGTGAAATGATTACACTAGAAGAAACAGACACCGCAAGTCAAGTGTCAGAACTCGGTGATACCAGAACCAAGAAAGGGCAGGGGATGATCAACACAGGTTAGTGAAAGCTGCATTGCCCAGTTTTACCACGCACAAGCAGGAGGCACCCACAACAGCCACCGCAAGAATCCAAAATAGTGTCCTAAATCATGAAGGAGAGCAAAAACCCAATGTCAATGTCAGCAAAGAAGGAGAATTGGACTGATGCCTAGCATTTAATTAATTTTCATGACAACTCTATTATCATTCCCAAAATAAAAATTGAAACACCATGGATTAGAAAGATTTTAATTGAGAGAGGAATATAAGCCCTGGGGCCAATTTTGCTAGCTAGCATCAGGCTCCTTTCTTAAAGCCTGACACAAAGTCTTCCATATCCATCCATGTTGTCACGTATGGCAGGATTCCCTGCTTCTTCGTGGCTGTATAGTATTCCACATGTATCTAGACCACATTTGCTTATATGAAATAAGACAGGTGTGAAAGACAAACACTACATCATCTCACTTTATTAAGTGGAATCTAAAAATCCAATCTCATAAAAAGTTGAACTGAATGGTGGTTACCAGAGACTAGGGTGAATAGGAAGAGGCTGATCAGCAAGGGCACTGTTCTTGTGTGATCAGAAAATTTAGGGCTGGTGTTTTGTGGTACAACAGGTATCATGAAAAACAATGTCCTTCATGAGCTGGGGTTGTAGCTTAGTGGTAGAGCACTTGCCTAGCACATGTGAGGCACTGAGTTTGATCTTCAGTACCACATAAAGATAAATAAATAAAATAAAGGTATTGTGTCCATCTGCAACTAAAATAACATGCATTTTTAAAATAATGCATTGCATATCTCAAAATGGCAAAGGAAGATGATTGTGAATGTATTCCCCACTAAAGGTATGGCCAAAATGTAAGAAGATAGATCTGCTAATTCCCTGAGAGATGGTTACTACCCAAATACACATGAATCAGAAACCCATAATGTTATGTGTCAATCATTTTCTTTGAATCCTGCTGTCTAACTTTTGTACCCTTTTGTGCAGACTGAACTCTGACAAAACATTTCTTCCTCCCCCCATTGATATTATTCCCCATCAACTTAAAGAAGTGCTTACATTGTGAGGAAAATAAATTGGTTCATTAAAACTTGCCTACTGACTTTTAACTGGGAGCAAAGGACGTTCTTAAACATTTTAAACCATTAATATCATTTAACCCTCATGACTCTGTGACAAAAGTAATATGAATATCACCGTGCCACACGGGAAAAACCTTAGGACTTGGGAGTGTTCATTAGCTTGACTCTGGTCACACAAATATTAAACATTGGGGCTCAGATTCAGTCACAAGCCATATAACTCCAAAGCCCACATTGCCACCCACTCTTTATTGACACCATAATTGCATAAGAGAAGAAGAAAAATAATAGTTAAGATTAGTGTCTCCATCATTATTATTACACATCAAAGCATCTGTGGTTAAAATTGTACCAGAGCAGGAGCTACGGTACTAAGCCTGCCCACGAGACCTCAGGAAAGCCAAGAACCTTGAAAAATACATACATGTGCACATACAAAATATTTCATGATATTTTGGGGAGATTTTATACCCTCTGAAGTTCAGATTAAGAAGCCTCAGTAGTAAACCTCATTCTACGCCAATAAAATTATACGCACACACATACATACATACATCATACAGAACCATAAGGAACCACCAGCAAATGTGTTTTGGAATCCTACAGTGCAGGAATACTTGCTAAAATAAATGCTTCATGAGCTAAAGGGAAAGATGTGGTTAGGATTTGGGGTCTGCACTGCCAGGTGGGAACCTTGAGACACTTAGAGCTTCTCTCTCTGCCTGTTCCCTGGCTTGTAACATGGAAATGAGAGCAAGATGGAGCCCAGGGATTCCATGAGTTGACATTTGTTGCATACCCAGTAGGGGGCGATAGAGTCAATGCCCACTAATAGCTCATGACCTCCTTAAATTTGGTTATCTAAGTTTCAATATCATGGAAAACAGTACCCTGGATATTTAAAACATCTTATTTCTCACTTGCCTATTACACTACCTAACATATTGTTGCACACATAGTAGGAATATCAAACATTTACTGAATACATGAAGAAGAAAAACATTGTTCTACTTCCAGTTATTCGTTGAAGTTACTATGAAAGGATTGGGGATGTAGGTCAAGGGTAGAGAATTGGACTAACCTTCTGTGGTCGTGTGTCACAGATGACCTATACCACAAACACAAAACGACAACATAATTTAATATAATTTCAATAGAATTTAAATTTACTATTGAATTTTTGGAGTCCTTTCCATGATTTCACAGTGCTCACACATCTATTGATAGCATGGCATGACCTCAACAATAAATCCCGGTATCAACATTATATCTGCAAGGTGGGATTACATCATCGCCTTCTGTTTTCTTCTCTGTAAATCTATTCCTGTTGCTAATTGTTTGTGCAATTCCCCAGTTTTATTCTGCGAATGTCTTTCACGTCTTTTAAGGTAGCCTAGCTTTTCTGTATCTGGGTGTAGGTTTGCTTTTAAATGCCAGTGAGGCCTGTTGTAGTAAAGATAGAATATTTTCCTATCTTTCATTGATAGGTAATGACCCCAAAATCCAGATAAAGTATCTTTTTAATATATTGCAAAAGAAAAGTAGAATGAAAAATCAATCCTTATCTTTCTTTATGAATTTTACCAAAACCATCAATTAAAATTTTCTATTCTATCTTCTGTGTGCATGCCTTCTTATCTGAAAATGTCAGTTGCTTTTAGACAGTTTGATCTTGGTTGGGTATTCCTTCCAATAATCAGTTGTTATTTTACTGTAAAGGAAATCCATTTTATGGCATTTAGAGATCAGTGATATATTTGTTTTATCATGTAGAATGTTTTATTGGCAATCATTTAATGTTTTCATGATGTTGAAAAAATTCTTCATCATCTCTAAATACTAGAGGTAAATGATGCATGTAACTATTTTTCACATTGACCTCTTCTAATTTAATCAAATGAAGAACTGTATTTGACCAGAAATCTGCTGTGTACTAGAGTACCTTGGTTACTATGTCAATAAAAGTATAATTCAATTTTTTTTATTTTTTGGTACTGGGGATTGAACTCAGGGGCACTCGACCACTGAGCCACATCCCCAGCCCTATTTTGTGTTTTATGTAGAAACAGGGTCTCACTGAGTTGCTTAGCGCCTTGCTGTTGCTAAGGCTGGCTTTGAACTCGTGATCCTCCTACCTCAGCCTCCCAAAGTGCTGGGATTACAGGCATGTGCCACCATGCCCGGCTAATAATTCAATTCTTTAATGCAAACTGGGATCTATGAAACTGGACACTTCAGAAATTTAATAAGATATCAAGTATCTGCTTTTGGTCTTTTTGGTGCACTAACAAAATTTAGAATCCCTCAATAATGATAAACCCAATGTCAGAAGCTGGTTTCCTAGAAATTGTAGTTGGCTGATATCCTCTGTGTTTCAAATTGGGTAATTAATTATATTAGCTACATTTTATGTTCTACACACATTAGAAACAATGATATGTTTGCAATGCGACAAATGCTGTTTTGTTATTGTTAGTGGATATGACATGCATGCAAATCCTCTTGCCTTGCTTTCCTTGAAAACTAGTCATTAAAAATTAGTTTGCCATCACTTATTTTGGTAGAATCCTGGCTACCACCAGTGAGGCTACAACTGGGTTTAAAAGGTTGCTCGTTAAATTTGGAAGCCACAAACAATAGAAGCCTAAAATTAGGTGAATGCTTTTACTTTTATATTTTTTTCTTCTTATTCAAGCAGGTGATGATGTTTTTTGTTGAATGAGTCTTCGTTTGCTTTAGACTGTTTCTGAGTTTAAGAGAAAACTTAATAGAGGTCATTCTGTGAAAGATTGGAAATTCTTTGATAGATATAACTCCTTTGTGTAGTGTATGTTTTAGGAATATTTAAGCACAGTTCATCCATGAATCCTCCACCTTTTACTTTTCTTTGCTGCTTTTGGATGAGATATGCAACTTAGTAAGCATTGCCTTTGGGACATGGGACATACAGACAGTTCCTTCAACTTTCTAGTATTACCATAATTGAAGGTAATACTTGAAGGTAATACTTTCAAGTATTACCATAATTCTGAACCTGATTGTTTCATTACAAGAACTGCCAAATAAGACCAGATTCATAAAATCACAGATTAAGTTAAAATTGTTTTGCATTTCTCCAAAGCCAAGTTCAGCTGTCAAAAGTGAACAAAAATGCATAGTAGTTACATTTCTTATTCATCCATTAGCTGGGTATTTTGATACCACACACTCATTTGCTTTTATTTTTTTTAAATATTTTTTTAGTTGTTGACGGACCTTTATTTTATTCATTTATTTATATGTGGTGCTGAGAATCGAACCCAGGGCCTCACACATGCAAGGCAAGTGTTCTGCCACTGAGCCACAACCCCAGCCCCTCATTTGCTTTTTAATGTGCACTAGAATAACCATGATAATTCAAGTTTACAGTAAAATAATTATCAATAATATATCAAAATAAAAAACTTAAACTATTCATTCGAACATTTAGATTTAGAAATTGATCATGATTAAGAACAAGAATGAATAGGAAAGAAAAGAACTCAGCGTATATATCCATAATTTTAGCAATATGTGAAAATGAAAGTAAGCAGTTATGATTTATTGCTATTGAATGGCCTTTTCCCATTAATGATTTTTTTTAGAGTGTTTCTATTGGAGGACGGTAGCCTTAAGATATATAATGTCACCAGGATGGATGCTGGATCTTATACCTGTGTAGCCACAAATCAGTTTGGCATTGCAAAGAGCACTGGCAGCCTCATGGTCAAAGGTAACTTATTAACTTTACTTATGTTTGATGTGTGTTGAAGATACATATGCATATCATGACCCAATTACTTGTGTCAAACTTGTATCATATGATGTGTGTAAAACTTCTATATCATAATTTAAGCATTCTGTTCCCATGCATTCTTTGCCAGTGGGATACCATGCTGGATTGAATATATTTGGCAGTTGAAAATGCTGTCAATGCTATAATTTGGCATGGTTAAAACCTATATTTGAATTCTCATTGATAACTTAGTGTATGGAGCCATGGACGTTTTTATCAAGTCACTGATAATTTTTCTTGGTTAAATGTCATTCAGAAGCTCTCATTGTGCAAGAAATTTTTACATGTATATAAAGCTACCAAATACATCACCAGCTCATTTATTTATATACATAGTGCATGCAGAGTTCTTGCATCGACATGAATAAGTATTTCTTTCCAAAGGGAAAGCATTAAACCCATAATGTCCTTATAAGTCAGTATTACATTCCCTTCACAGTAAACAGATAAGCTCCTACAATTTGGGGTGGTAAAACTGCACACTGTATTTTTAAGACTTTTAAACGTATCAATCCAAGTGTGCCTACATTTATCACCAAAGAACATCATTAGTCTTCTAAGTGTCTTTTCTCCATTTTTGCTGTATTATTGAATCTCATCTCATAAAATCAGTGTGTTTACCAGAAGCCACATGTCACTTCTACATTTCTTGCCTCCCAAATGATGAAAATGACTATCTTAATAAAGCAGTTTGAGATGCTAATTAAGCCCAAATGATTACATTTGGTTATTGGTGCTTTCTCATCTTTTCTATTAAAAATGAATATATTCAGTAAAAAGAAATTAGCTATTAGTCTTCAACCATCATTTAAAATGGCTCATGAAAAATAAATAGCCACCTTTATCTCTGGAAGATATTTCTGCCAACTTGTCTCAAACATATTACATTATTTCAACAATTGTCTGGCTCACTCTGGGGAAATGTGACTGATGAGATTCGATGTGTCAACACCGAGCCAGGGAGGCACATTTTGAAAAAAAACTTCCTTAAGATTGTGTGGTCATCGATTTTTAAGACAGAGATGGACTTTGTGTTTCAAGGTATATGCTGTGGCTCTATTTAATAACAGGATGTTTCTTTAGAAATATACTGACAGTACTCATATGCCAAAATATATAACTTATTTGAAGGGTAAAAATGGTGAAAATTATTTTATCATTGCAAATTAAAAACATGTGGTAGTATGCACTTCTTATGGCAGAAGTTTAAAACATGGTGGAGAATTAAAAAAAAAAAACATTGTATTTACATAGTTAAATCCCCCAGATATACAGAAACCCAGAGTCATTGAAATATGAAATAGGAAAGAATAAAGATTTCCTTAGCAGAAATGTATTTTCTAAAAGAAAATTTGTGTAGACTACTGAAGATATATGCCAGTGTATGATCCAGAACACCATAGCTGGACCAATGGTTTTGCTACTAAAATAAAATACTGAGTATCATTTTACTCCAAAGGCTAAGAAGAAAACCAAAAAAGAAAAAAAAAGTTTTTGGATGGAATAAACTGAATAAATAGCCTGTCTTCCCCAAATGTTTCTTAAGCCTTCAGCACATGATGCTCATTGTCTATGAATAATTGTTGAGAGAAAAATAAAAAGAGAAGACTCACATAAAAATTGACTGAGATACTTAGAAGTACCTAGACTGACTGGGCTTTGTTCCAATGATAACAATCGTGTTTCTCAGATGTGTAAACTGTCCACGTGTTCTGCATGATGGAATCCTAGTTCTTATGATGTAAATAAGTGTGATGGTCTGGATATGATTTCTGCTGATGCAGGAATATTCACAGGTGAAATCACTGGACTGGGAAATCTGTAACCTAATCAGTCCATCCTAGTTTGAATGGCTGGGTGATTAAGTGTAGGCAGATGGGGCATGGCTGGCGGGGTCACTGGGATGTGTTCTGGCAGGTCACTTGGGAGTACCCTGGAGTATGCATCCTCCTGTGCCTTTATCTGCCCTCCTCTCTCTCTGCTGCCCTTTGCAATGAGATGAGCCCTTCTCCTCCACCATGATGCTCTCTCCCAACACAGGCTCAGAGCAGGGGAACTGGCCAACCAGAGACTGAACCTCTGAAACCATGAGTCAAAACAAACTTTTCTTCCTCTAAGTTGTTCTGGTCAGGTGTTTTGGTCACAGCAATGAAAAGCTGACTAACAATATGTTTATCTGTTTTTGAGATATTTTATAAAGTACAATCCCCACGTACTCTCCTCTCTCTGCCGGAGGAAAATAATTAAACAATATTACTTAATTTAAAATAACTTGACTTAACTTTCTGTTTAGTTCTGGTGTTTTTCTCTGAGGGTCTTGAAGCGCAACATCCCACTCTGTGTTTCTAGTTACTTTATTTGGTCTCACTCTTCTCTAGCATTTTTAATATTTTTACAAACTATTCTATTTATTAAGGTTTTTGGCTTGTTGTTCTTTCTTCCCTTTCAGAATAGAAGCATAAAGAGAGCAGAGATTTCTGTGTGTTTTAATCAACGATGAACCACAATTCCTAGAATATTGTCAGGGTCCATGTGTATCCAGTATATACTGATTTATTGATTTAAAGGTCACTATCTTACACTGCTTGGTTCAAAGGGAGAATTTTTTTTTAATATTTTTTTAGTTGTAGATGAATGCGATATCTTTATTTATTTATTTGTATGTGGTGCTGAGGATCGAACCCAGTGACTCACACATGCGAGGCAAGCGCTCTACCACTGAGCCACAGCCCCAGCCCTCAAAGGGAGAATTTTAATCCTGACATCTTTGTCTAAAATTGGACAGTTTTCAATTTTCCAGGATTTAAACTTCTTGAAACACTTTGTGAAAAAGAGAGAAAGAGATCATCTCAGGAAAATGACAAGTCTTAAATGCTATCACTTTTCCAATTTTAAGGTTTGTTATTGTACATTCCTAATACACATCAAATTCCCATCTCTGCTGGAAAATCTGAAGCCACCTTAAAGTCCTAAAGACTTAGTGAAGAGAACTCACTGATGTTCTACCAATAACATAGTGTCAGAGGTGGGGTTGCATATACAAAGAAAGGCCCATATAATATAATTTCAATATGTACCATTATCAAGGCATTTGTACTTGTTATATCTAATCATAGGTATATGGTTATATTTTAAACTTCATGAGATATCCCCATACCATTTTAGGGAATTTGGGGCTTCTATTTCTTTGTCAATGACAACAACCCTATAGAATATAATATAATTATACAAATAGAAATGAGTAGAATAACTTCATGAGGACAAAATGTATATACAATATGAATAAAAACATGTTTAGAGCCACGTGGCATGGTGGAACAGGCTCGTAATCCTTGCAGCTTGGGAGGCTGAGGCAGGAGGATGGCAAGTTCAAAGCCAGCCTCAGCAACTCAGTAAGACCCTGCTCTCAATAAAATAGAAAAAGAGAGCTGGGGATGTGGTTCAGTGGCTAAGTGTCCCTGGGTTCAGTCCCTAGTACCAAAAAACAGAAACAAAATATGTTTAGAAACTTTGCTTTATTGTTGGTCTGTGAAGTATAACCTGTATTATGTTGTGTGACTGTTATCATGCACAATCTCTTAATTAGACTGCTGTCTCTAATGCCCTTTCATTCAGAACTGTTGCATGTATCAGTGCCAAAGAATTATTATTTTATAATCTCTGAATCTGAAGCTTTTGTCTTGGAAGGAGTTATAATACTGTGTATGCATTTAACCATTTTTTAAGTACATAGCCAACTGGTTTTTAAGGTGGTTTAATATTTGTGCATGTGTGTGTTTTCTCATCTAAGATGCTCATCAGATTATCATGACAGAGTCAAACATAATTTGTTTTCTCAATCCAAAATCAGCATAAAGATAATAGGGTGGTAAGGAGCAAATGAGAAATTTCGGAATAGCTGATAAAATGATCCTCTCCTCTTTGGATTTACTTATCAGTCTCAGTCATGCAAGAAATGTTGTTGTTAGATAACATGTAAAAAGATAATGGTTACAAGAGTAAGATATTTTCCGGCTTAGTTTTTAGCAGATATGGCTTATCTTTCTTAAGAGGATTCTGAAGCTATCGGCACTGTATGTAGGAAATTTCTATTTCACTAATGCAGCAGAATAAGACAATTTTCCTTTCAAACATCTTGAGTGCAATTAGCTGCCACCTTCTCAGCTCCATGCAAGATGCCCAGTGTAATTTGAGGACATGTCCCACAGGCACAGACAGGGACTCAGAAGGAAAGAGAGTTTAAGGGCTTTTTATTTGGAAGACTTAGATCAGAATTACATGTGTACATACACTACGAGGTATATGAAAATCACATAAAAGGAGGAATTATTCGATCTGGCATTTGGAAAATTATTAAAAAGCAGAGTAGCAGCAGGCTATAAAAATGATCTTGTTTGCAGGCAACATTTGTTTTTGTTTCCCCACTGGAGAAGTTTCGGATGTTCAATTATAGGCCTCATTGCTTCAGCATTATTTTCAACTGAAATGTCGGAACTCGGAAAAGCATATCTAATGTGCAAATTAACTTTATTGCCGCTCATTTAGTTGTTTATTCTTTGTGATAGAAGTCTTTATTATAGCAGCATACAGAAGGGCCGATCCATTTTCCCCAGCACAAAGAGAGTACTCCCTGATATGGGTCTCTACCTTTGCTAAGGGAAAAATCCTAGACAGGTAGATAATTTGGGGCTCTGTGACTTTAAAAGGCCTACAGGTGTCCAGCCCAGCTTGATTGAGAAAACCAAAAATATAATTTCCAACAAGCAAGACCTATTGGAATACATTTGTGATATCGTAGTGCTTGAAAACATCAGAAAAGTCACCCATACCCACTAACATCTCCCAGAAAGTGTTTAACTACACGCTATGATTTCCTACAAAGAATAATTTAAAGCATTTTAATAAAAAAGAAGATTTTGATTTAAAAGTTACTGATGGTGAAAATTATTTTCAAGGTGAGAAAATACATAATGAATTATTATTCCAGGCAGAGTGAAAATTTCTTTCCCATTCCAATAATGAAAAAAGAGTGTTGAGCGAAGCCTGGAGACTTGAATACCAAATTTTAAGTAAAAATATGGAAGCAAGCTATTGAAGAGGCAGTTACTTAAGCAAGCCCACTAACATTAGTGTTATTTCTACCTGCATACAGTTTGGCCCACAGTGTCTTAAAAATGGAGACTGGGTCATTTGGGTAAAATTGCCACGTATTTTAAGCAACTGTTTTTTATTTTTCTTTAATGTATATTATATAGCTTTTAGTGAACAAGAAGGGTATTAATGAAGGTTAGATTTGCACTTCTTTGCTACTGTTCAAGACTTTCTTAACTATAAAATTAAGTCTATTGTTAGTTAGAGTTGATTGTATTTTTTGTTTCTTTTTTTTTTTATTCTTTGTAAAAATAGATGGCGTCTAGCTAATGGTTAATGCCAAATGAAGGAGGTCAGATGCATAAGACAGATCGTGTCCTGAATGCTTAAATGCAAAGGCTTTGGGGATCATAACAACTGGTGCTTTATTAACTAGGGTGGATTTTGAAGAGTTTGTTTATGTATTTGTTTCTTTGTTTCTTGGTATTGAGGAGTGAATCCAAGGGTGCTTAACCACTGAGTCACACCCAAGCCCTTTCTTGTATTCTATTTAGAGACAGGGTCTCCCCGAGTTGCTTAGTGCCTTGCTAATTTGCTGAAGCTGGCTTTGAACTCAACGATCCTTCTGCCTGAGCCTTCCAAACTGCTTGGATTACAGGCATGTACCACTGTGCCCGGCTTAAAGGGTTTATTCTTACTGTTGTTGGTTTTATAGTCTCTGTGATCATCATTCAGTACCATTTTTTTTCTTTCTTCTTCTTCTTCTTTTTTTTTTTTTTTTGATACTGGGGATTGAAGCCGGGGCACGTAGTGACTGGGCCACATTCCCCAGTCATTTTTACTTGTTATTTTGAGACAGGGTCTCACTAAATTACTGAGGCTGGCCTGGAACTTGCAGTCCTCCTGCCCCAGCCTCCTGAGCTACTGGGATTACAGGTGTGTGCCACTGAGCCTGGCTGAGTTCTAAAGGTTTGTTCGTTTGTATGTGTTTGTTTGGTCTGAATAGTGTGCGCCATCAAGATACTAAGGACCCTCAGAGGCACACTGTATTTTCTGTCTGTGGACCCAGAGGACCTGAGTAAGCCATTAGCAAATGTTCTCAAGTACAAACGAGGATTGGGGCCCGAGTGGGTGGAGCAGATAAACACATAATTATGTGAACTGAATTCAGCTTCTCCTCTTTGGCCTTTTATTTTAACTTATCTCACTGCCGCATTAAAGGTTCAAAAGAAAACATCCCCTTTCTACCAAGCCGTGCAACATAAGATTTTCTAATTAGGAACTCCTGATTTCTAATTCCATCTCCTATAAAACTACTATAATTTGTGATGGCCCCACATAAAGTTATGGTTGGAAAACAGTCAAGTGAACATTATCTATTCATAAAAATATAAATAAGATGCCAGGAATATATACTCATTGCCTATTAAGGACTAACGGCTTTGAAACTGAGTAATTGGTGTATTTAATTCAATAAACAGAAACTGCAGGGCAGGCTCTTTCTGCATAGATGGCAGGCCCTGTTTTGATTATTTGTTAATAAAGAGGATCTGTGTTTATATTTTGCATTATTACTTTCCAGGAAAATGTTTAGTGTAACCTTGACTGCTTAGCATCCTTGTATGATATTTAGACTCAAATCTGGAACAATTGCTTTCTTAGATGAGTTCTTCATTTGATTCTGTTATTCTGGGGTTGGTGGTAGCCTTCTAATATTTACTTTAATTTGAATATGGAAGTGGAAGATAAATGGGTAATGGTGACTGCAGGTAAACTGGAATATATTGTCCATGATTACTTGGTGCATTGAAATTAAATTCTCTTTTGCCTGTGGAGAACTGGCAATAACAATTGCTGCATACATATTTTAGTCTGTATAAACATGTGTCTGAACAGATCATCCCTCACATGGCCAAGAACATATGAAACATTCTAGTCATGTGTGTTTTATGTCTGAAGCAGAAAAGTATGTTAAATAAAGATTAAAGACGCCTCCATTTCCAGTTTGATAGAAGTAGAGAAAAACAGACTCCATCGCACTGATTTTCTTATTTGTTTTTCTCCATCCATATTTTATTTCAGATATTAGCTTTGATTATCCTGTGTTGGCTTTCCTGTTTTGTTTGCTTAGTGTTCTGTGGACTTGACAATAATTCATTCCCCAAGTCAGTATCAACTTCCTTTTTGCTGTAAAAGCCCTGGTACTTAGAAAAACAAAAACAAAAACAACAGAACATACAAGCTTTTCTCTTTTTAAAGACATTCTCCTCATTTTAGCAGTTGAAATCTTCCAACAGGTTTTGTAAAAGTGATTCAAAAGAAAAGCTTTCATGTTTGGAAAAGTCTTGATTCTGTGCTTACATTTGATTGATGGTTTAGTAGGAAATCGAATTCCAGATTAAAAATTGTCGCTCCCCAGAAATTGAGAGATGTTATTCTGCCCCGAAAGCTGAAACCATTTTGATATCTGATCTGTATTTTATCACATCTTTTCTCTCTTTCTCTGGAAGCCGGTTTTTCCCCATATTCCACACACTTGGCATGTCATGCCTTAGTTTATTTCCAGTAATGACACTGGGCATCTGATGAGCTTTGTCATCCTGGAGGTTCTTACACTCTGGTCCTAGATTATCTTCTTGCATAACTTAATATTTTCCTTTATTCCATTTTCTGAAAGTCCTGCTATATAAGTATTAGATTTTCCTGAAGTGTTATTCTGGTTTTTACCCATATATGAAAATATGTATAATATGCATGGATGTGTATGTCTCTCTATATACATATATACACACACACACATATATATATATATGTACACACACAGACACACACACATACACACACATATCTATTTGCTTTCTTTTTACTTCCTAGTATGCATTTCATAACCTTGTGGTCTCAATGTTCTGGAAAGATTTCCTCAACTTTATCTTCCAGACCACTTATTGAATTTTTGCTTTTCTAGGTTTTAAAATTTGTCTGTGTCCTTTTACTTTATGGCCGATCATTCATATAATATCTTGCTCTTTTTTTCTGTCCCTGAAAATATTGCTTATGGAATTTTTTTCTTGTTTATTTTCCCTGAATGATTTCTATTTCCCCAGACTGCCTTCTTGTCTTTATTTCATTCCCTGTCCTTTATTAAGAATTGTACAGAGGTACCTTGTGAATTTTAGTTGTTGACTCATAGCTAAGCAGAGGGCACTAAAAGTCTTATGAAAGTTCTCATCAAGTTTGGGGCATATTGATTTATTGCATGTCATGCTAAGATGATTTGACTGGGCTCTTTCCTCAGGAAACTCCTAAGGTAACCATGTTGAGATCTTTTCTCTTAGGCTCATTAGTTACTAAGAGTACAGTCTACCATTTTCTGCTTGAAGAACAAAGGCCCAGCTTCAAATGCTCTTGGAGCTGAATAGAGTTGCAAGGCTAGGGTCTCAGGGCTTCTGCATAGAGGTCTTCATTTCCTTGTTTGCAGTATGGTTTTTCCACCCTCAATTGTGTTTGGTTACTAACAGTTCAGATATCCTACTTCTTATCTTGTTTCAGTCTGCTTTCTGTTACTATAACAAAATGCCTGGGATCATTAACTTATAAAGAGAAAATGCATATTTTGGCTCATAGTTTTAGAGGTTCCAGTCCATGGCTGGGTAGACCTATCAGGACTGTGCTAGGGATGGAGGAAAAGAGGTGGTAGAGCAAGCTTCTTACCTTGTAGCCAGGAAGCAAAAGGGAGGAAGAGGAAGGGGCTGAGGTCCTGCCAACCCCTTCAAGGGAGTGTTCCCACTGACCTGCAGACCTCTCCCCAGGCATCACCTTCTGAAGTTTCCACCACCTCACAGTAGTGTCACTCTGGAGACCAAGTATTTAACACAGGAAGATTTGGGAAACACACACCCAACTCTATCATATCCTTTTAGGAATATAGCTTGCCCATCTCCTGATGATATAGAATATTCTAGAGCTCAAACAGCTCCCTGTTCCCAAATCCCAAAAGAGCAATTGACACAATTCAGAGTTTTCTTCTTACATAGGACCAAGCCTGTTGCAAAGTCAGTTTTAAGTCATTCAAATTCATCTAGTTCTTCAAATGTCATCTCCTCTTTTTGTCTGTTTTGGTGAATTTGTGTCTAGGAAAGCTTTTATTTTGTCACCATTTAGTATATATTTATGAAGAGCTGAAAGTAAACGCTGTGATCGATTATGTTCTTCAAAATATTGCACCTACTGCTTTTTATTATGATATCATTTTCTCTACTAGTATTTAGAAAGTCAAGTGTTAGTTCTTCCTTAAAATTTATTGAGAGGCCTAGAAAGCATGATTTGGGAGATGATGGATGGTGAACATTGTCTTCTACTTGTATACCGGATCTGATTCCCTCTCACTCAGCAATACCACTGGACTCCTCCTTTTCTCACTATATATACTCCCCTAAATGATGACAAAGTAAAAATGCTTTCAAAAAGCAAAGTCTGAATCACACAAAAAAGTATGTATTTAACATGTACAACACAATGTTTACATATAGGCATATGTATATATAGATAGTATACACAGATACACAGTGAAATGATTACTATAGCCAAAGAAATTAACACCTCCATCTCCTCACAGAGTTTCCTCTTTTGTGTGGTTTTGTGGAATGAATACTTGAATTTGAGTCTCTTAGCAAATTTCCAGTGTGCAGTACAATGGTTATTAACTCTAGCCATCACATGGTCTATGATATCTCTAAACCTAATCATGTTATATAACTGAAACTTGTGCCCTTTGACCCATACCTCCCATTCTCCCACCTCCTTATTCTTGGGAATCACCCAATTAATGTCTGTTTCTATGGACTTGATTTTTTTTTTTTTTTTTTTTTGGATTTCACACCTAAGTCATCCATGCTTAATTTTCTTTTTATGTCTGTCTTATTTATGTTATTTTCATCTGGGTTTACCTATTTTGTCTCAGATGACAGTACCTCCTTTTTTTCTTAAGGCTGAACAACATTTCATGGTGTATATATCACACATTTTATTTATCCATTCATAAATAATGGGTACTTAGGTGGCTTCTATATCTTGGCTATTATGAATAATGCTACAGTGAATGTGGGTGTATAGATAATCTTCTACATACTGATTTCACTTCTTTGGAGCATATATCTACAACGAGGCTTGCTGGATCATACAGAAATTCTATGTTTTATTTCTGAATCGCCATATTGTTTTCCATAATGGCGATACTAGTCAATATTCCCACCAACAGTGTACAAGGGTTCTCTTTTCTCCACAGCCTTGCCAACACTTATCTCTTATCTTTTTGATAATAGCCATCCTGACAGGTGTAAGGTTTTGATTTACAATCTCCTGGTGATTAGTGGTGTTCAGTGTTGGAGTTGTTGTTTTGTTTTGCTTTTGCAGTGCTGGGGATCAAACCCAGGCCTTCATGCATGCCATAGAAGTGCTGTATTATTTAGTCCAATCCCCAGCCCTTAATTGGTGATGTCAATCATCTTTATATACCCCTGTTGGTCATCTTCTTTGGAAGCACATCTATTCACTTTCAAATCTGTACTAAAATAAATGCCACCTCAGTTCTTAGAGTTAGAAGGAGCATAGTCCTAATGTGAACCACATAGCTAGAAAAAATAAGTAACAGTGGAAAGGGTTGACATATCACCATATTAACATGTACCACAATTAGAAATCCCCAGGAATTAGGAAGAGGACCAGATTTCTAAAGTATTTATTTACAGCCCTCACAAGTTAAATAGTGAGAGAAACTATCAGAGAATTTTGTCATCTGTTTGAAATGCTATCTATATCCTAGTTTACTTTCTATTGGTATCTTACCAACATTTCCTATAATGTCATAGACTAACAAAGGCAGAACCCCATGTTTATAAAGAGAAAGAAGAGTTTGATTGACACGTGCATTTGTCTGTCCTTTGAGAGCAGTTGACAACCTCTTAATCACTTTAACAGTTATTATTTTGGAAATCAACACTAAAAGATCATAATTCACAGATGGAGATTTCAACCAAATTAAAAGAAAAACCAAAGTGATGAGAATAGTGTTCTGTGTATGGTCAGATGAGGCCAGATATGCTTTTAATTGCCATTCCCTGGCTTCTGAAATTGTACTTAGGAATTAAGAAATGTCACAGATCACTTGGCCACCAGTAGGACCAATTCCATTTGTGTTTAAAGAAATCATGCTCAGCAATTCTGATGTAAGTTTTGATGTGCTTAATTTTGATGTCTAGTGGAGTGATCATATTAAAGGTATGTTCTGGAAACATCATTTATGATTATGACAGTGTGAATTTGAATAAAGCTATTCATCAAAGGCATGATGTATTCTATTAAACCTTTCCCTATACTCCTTAAAAATAGGAGGATTTTATCAAGCTATTTTGATAAAATGACTTCCCTCACCAATATAGATTGAAAATAAAAAATATTTAAATTCTATGATTTTAGGATATCTTTATCACTTGCTGCTATTTTGTTTTCTTAGGTGGGTCAGGTCTCGCTAACAGTGTTGCCTAGGCTGACCTCAAGATCATGATCCTCCTGCTTCAGCCTCCTGAGTATCTAGAGTTACAATCTTGCACCACACTGTGCCGCTAATGACTTCTTTACAAATGTCACTTATGTTTATAGTAATCTTCAGACAGTGGTCGGTCCTCATCATTGTAGAAGCTGAGCACTAACTATTCCTCTGTGTTCTGTAGATCAATATTCATTCCATCCATCATTTTATTACACTTTTGTTATTAATGCAAATTAAAAACACCCAGAAGTGAAGAATATAATACGAAGATCTCTCATGAACTCAGTAGCCCCTGCTGACACCAAAGAACTAACATCTAATATTTATTCTAGATATAACTGACCTCGCATCTAATCTAAAACCTTTTACCTTCTATCACAATTGTTTGAAGGACAATCCCATATATCCTAAGATTTCATCCATTCAGATTTCAGAAAATATTTGTAAAACATTAGGTGATCTGAACATCAGAAAATCAGTTTTATTATTTTGAAATTTATCAATTACTCCTAAAATATTTAGAGTGTAAAATTTTCATGAGTTTCATAAATGTGAATGTATACATACGTATGGGTATATAAGTGTGTGTATGCATGTAAAATAGTCTCACATATGTGTGTGTTTATACATTTGTTTCATCCTCTTTAACCCTGAAAGCCACATTTCCAAACATTAAGTCTTAGAAACTCTTCTATCCCAAGATATATTCAAAGGTGTTATATGAGCCAGGTTTGGTGGCACATGTCTGAAACCTCAGCAACTCCCAAGGCTAAGGCAAGAGGATTGCAAGTTCTAGGCCAGCCTGGGTCACTTAATGAGATACTGACTCAAAAAAAAAAAGTATAGAGATATAACTCAGAGACAGAGTGCTTGTCTAAGACCCTTGGTCTTATCACCAGTGTCTAAAAAAAAAAAAAAAAGTGGTGTTGTATGGATTAAAAATATCCCATATTCTACCAAGTGCAGAAAAACTTGAATTAAGGTGTTTCTTTAATCCAAGAATTCTTAGGATTTTCTGTATGCTAAAATGTTCTGTGAAACTCTAAAAAAAGATGAATGTGCAGAACTCCATCTTTATTTTTGAAACATCCCAAACTAGTAATATTGTCCTGACTATGAACATTTTGCAGGATCCACAGCTTTCCAGACTTTCTGATAATGCATTTAATTATCGATTGGATTTACCTTCCATAGAAATTTCAAGTTCACATTTCAAAACCTAATGGGATATTTCTCAAAGCATGATCCTCACAGTAACTACACCAAATCAGCTGGAGAAGCCTGTTAAAGTCCATATGTTGGTGGCGTCTCCCTGCAGGTCTGTGGAATCTGAAGTTCTGATAGGAGCCAGGGAATTTGCATTTTAAATAACTTCTCCAGGAAACTCTTAGGCCTACTGGAATTTTCAAACCGCTGGATTCAATTTTCTACCTAAGGAATATAAAATGGCATGAAATGAAAAGGAGTATCTCTTCATTTTCTTTCAAGAGAAAGAGGACCCACGACTGTGAACATGTCACAAGCGATAGGGTTTTGCAGCACTGATGTTGCTTCTGCTTCATTTATGGTGATTTGGGCTCTAACAATCTCACTTATCCATAAACACCGAGAAGCATTTCAGTGTTAATGAGCCTCAAGTTGCTTCCCCAACTCCATTGGAATAATCCACTCCCAGGAAAAAAGAAGGAATGTGCACACATCCACATGTCCCACTCGGTGGTGTGAGTGGTTTGAAGAAATGTCTCAGATGCTGGGGCTTCTCAACAGTTTAAGGTGTCTGCTAAAGATGAGTTCCTGGGCTGAAGCAAAGTCCTTGCTCTTTCCCTGAAGTAGCATCAAAGACTTTGTATGTGTTTGCAGCTCAAGCACTGCTCCCCCAGTCTCTGCAACTGTGGTTTTGTCCCTGTGGCATTTGCTTTGGGTTCTGAGCTGGGGTTCTGCAGGGTTATAAAACTGAACTGTTCAGGTCAGTAAGCAGGGACCTTATGACTCCTAGAGAGCTACTTCCCCAGGATTAGGGCAGGTCTGCATGTGGTTGGGGAAGGGAACAGCCATTAAGAGCATTCTTGTGCAAGCATGACTTTCTTCACCAAGGATGCTCACGGAAGAACCAAGCTCAAAGACCCACACATTCCTTTTTCTGTATATCACATCTGACTTCACAGAGCTATTTCTTCGTAGGTAAATTCCATTTTTCACAGTACACATACTGCTATGTCATTATATCACTACTCTGCTTCTTATTTCTCATACTCCTTGTATCTTTTAGGAAATAGATTACACATCTTTTTGAAAAAATTTAATTGACAAATAATTGTATATATTCATAAAGTACAATGTGATATTTTAATAACATGTTTTCATTGTGGAATGATGAAAGCTAATTAACATATCCATCACATAGCATACTTACTATTTTTTGTAATGAAAACATCAAAAATCTACTCATTTAACGATTTTGAAATATGCAACACATTATTAACTATAGTCACCCTGCTGTGCCATAGATGTCGAAAACTCCTATCTAAAACTTTTTACTCTTTTTTTTTTTTTTTTTTTGGTGGTGCTGGGGATTGAACCCAGAGCCTTGTGCATGCAAGGCAAGCACTCTACCAACTGAGCTATATCCCCAGCCCCTGAAACTTTTTACACTATGAGCAAAGCCCGCCCATTCCCTAACCCTCCTGCCCCGCAACCTTTGCTTAAATATGTTCTATTCTGCTTTCTTCTTCTATGTCAGAAAGTATTTCTTTTTTGTGCCAGGGATTGAACCCAAGGGTGTTCAAACCCTGAGCTATAGCCCTTTTTTTTTTTTTTAATTTTGACACAGGGTCTCACTAAGTTGCTTAGTGCCTCACTGTTTTGCTGAGGCTGACTTTTAAACTTGCGATCCTCCTGCCTCAGCCTCCAGAGCTGCTGGGATTCCAGGCATGAGCTGCAGTGCTTGGCAAGAGACCATTTCTTATCCTGGCATCCAGAGTTGATGGACAGGTAACCCACTCTTACAGGGCCCCTTGCTCTGGAATGCCCCATGCTTATTTTAATGTTCTACGGTTTCTGCCTTGACATTCTTAGTCATTTTGTCTCTGAGCATTTTATGTAGCTTAGTGGGACGGTGGAACACACATATAACCGGAGGGCAACATGAGTGCATGGTTTCAGTTGGGCAGCAGCAGCTCATGTACACCCCAGCCCAGCCAGGCCTGATGACCCCAGGCAGCATGCATGCGAGCTGTGGGCGCACTGTGCTGGTGTGTGCATGCATGCATAGGTGCAGTCAGGGTGCTGCAGCCTGCAGGGTGTAGGCACGTCCGGACCTGAGTCCAGAGGGATGGAGGTGATAGGGTCAGCAGGAACAGGGCTGGATATCAACAAAGGCTGCAGGGAAATCAGGGACTCAGTCAGTCAGCACCAGGGTCCGGGGTAGGAAGAGGCCAGCTTGCCTGTGCCAGAGCTGGTCCTGTGGCCTTTGCAGTACTGTTAACTCTCAGCCTAAGAACCAGGACAGCAACTGTTGTCAAGCAGTAGGCTTTGTTTTCTTTTTTTTCTTTCTTTCTTTTTTTTTTTTTGGTACTGGGGATTGAACTCAGGGGCACTCGACCACTGAGCCACATCCCCAGCCCTATTTTGTGTTTTATGTAGAGACAGGATCTCACTGAGTTGCTTAGCGCCTCGCCTTTGCTGAGGCTGGCTTTGAACTCACGATTCTCCTGTCTCAGCCTCCCTAAGTGCTGGGATTACAGGCTTGAGCCACCGCGCCCGGCTAAGCAGTAGGCTTTGTAAATAAATTATCATAAACTATTTTTTTTTCTGCTTGGATATGGACATTACAATAAAGCGTACCTCAGAGTTATTCAAATTCTTTAAGGAGTTTAAAATCTATGGTTTAGAACATTTCTGCAACATTGCAAAGCTAATATCCACAGGCTTTGGAATAAAAATTTAATTTGAAGATTATTCCATTTAAGGACAAAACCCTATTTTTATATGAAGCTCCAGGGGAACCAGTTATTAATGAGTTTTTCCTTATAATTGAAGATACTGTCAGGGTATGAATAAGAGGCGTTGTGAATTATACCCAAATCATGAAGTCACTTACACAAACTCCTCAAGTTATAGCACGTGCCATCAAAAAAATTAGCTTTTTATATACATATATAGTAAAAATTAAATTCAGGCTTACACAAAATGAATTTCACAGTGATGGAAAAGGAGTTAAATCTTTTTTTAGAAAATTGGTTCCAAGCTAGGTGTGGTGGTGCATGCCTGTAATCCCAGCAACTTCAGAAGCTGAGGCAGGAGGATCTCAGGTTCGAGGCCAGCCTCAGCAATTTAGTCCCTGAGCAATTCAGTGAGATCTTGTCTCAAAATAGAAACTAAAGGAATCTGGGGATGTGGCTCCATGGTTAAGAGCTCCTGGGGTACCCTCCCCCAAAAAATTTGTTCCATGAGATCAGCTCTAGATATTCTAAAATTTATATTTTAAAGTAATTTTTTTCTGAAACTTGTATGAACAGTAGGGTGTAGTTGCACACACCTGTAATCCAGCAGCTCAGTAGGCTGAAGTAGGACAATCTCAAGTTCGAGGCCAGGCTCAGCAAGTTAGTGAGGCCCTACACAACTTAACAAGACCCCATCTCAGAATAAAAAATAAAAAGGGCTGTGGATGTGGCTGAGTGGTTAAGCACTCCTGGGTTCAATCCTTGGTACCAAAAGAAAAAACAAAAAAGCAATTTATACTAATACTGCCATCTAAAGAAAACTCTCAATGGTTCCAAAAACACAATGGTTCCGAACACATTGGCAGAAAGATCCTTTGCAAAATAAAAACCTAACAAAAAGTATTTTTGACTTTGCATTTGCCAGGAGTCACTAACATCACTTACCATTTTATCAACTGAAAATTAAGTTACTAAAAATGTAAATTTTGAAGCCAGGCACAGTGTTGCATGCCTGTCATCCCAACACTCAGGGAGGCTGAGACAGGAGAATCGTGAGTTCAAAGCCAGTCTCACAATGGTGAGGCGCTAAGCAACTCAGTGAGACCCTGTCTCTACATAAAACACAAAATAGGGCTGGGGATGTGGCTCAGTGGTCGAGTACCCCTGAGTTTAATCTCCAGTACTAAAAATATAAATAAATTTTGATGTTCTAAAAATGAATTTTCAGAAAATCAAGGAAGACCATCTTATCATCAAGGTATAACTTCCAAAAGGTATTTGTTATTTATTGTATTACATACTATTATGACACCCAAAGTGTATATCTTGTGATTTGTAAATTCATGTTTATTCATGCATCACTACTACATTTATTATATTTGATAAGTAACAAGCTATTTAAATTAAAACATGTAGTATTTAATACCTTGAATAGCATTTTTTCCCTGTTCTTTGAACAAGGAACCTCACATTTCCATTCCGCACTGGCAGAAATGAGGTAGCTGGCTCTCAGGCTCAGGCTGCGGTCAAGCTTTGTCTTCCCGTGTCCATTCCGTATTTCTCCATTTGGTCTGAGACTCCCCAGTACAATGGTGGTCTGGCCATCTTTCTTCCCCACCCAGATCCTTTATGAATGGTCTTTCCAGCCCAGGGAATACCCTTCCCTCTTTCAAACCATTAACTTTACCTAGCTAACTCCTCCTTGCATTTCCTTCTCTGTTAAAAGAATTCTTTCCCAGTGATCAAGAATTACAAGTTCAGTGTTTGGATGGAATCACTTGATGCTAGTATGTGGTGCTCATCACAGTTAGAACTTCCTACAGGTTGACAGGATGTGATTAAAGCCAGCGTCCCTCTCTAGACTGAAGTCCCCATGAAGGAAGATACCATCTCATTTTTATTTCATTCTTTTTGCATATCCCTTATTTTTGTATCTCCAGTACTCAGCAGAATACTGGACATGAAATAGGTTCTTAATACATAGCAGCTATAAATAAACTGAGAAGTGAAAATGGACCCATTACAAATTATAATGCCACCATGTCTTGTTCTTGAATATTTAGTCATTATTATTGTACTAACAGTGAGCTGTGTAATAAGACATAATTTGTCTAAAGTTGTCACTGTGTGGGTGTCATAGATGGAAGGAGAGGGGTGGCTTTCATTTTTAATGTTTGAAAATTACATTATTGTATGCTCTAAAATGTTTAATCACATCTAATTAGGCAACTTATTCTCCTCCAAGCATAAATAAGATATT
Organism: Geosciurus inauris; assembly: GCA_004024805.1. Classification (NCBI taxonomy): domain Eukaryota; kingdom Metazoa; phylum Chordata; class Mammalia; order Rodentia; family Sciuridae; genus Geosciurus; species Geosciurus inauris. The sequence continues at coordinate 702,205 of PVHX01000003.1, forward strand.
AGTTATTTTTTTAAAGGCCCTCCAAGAGGAAAAGGTTTTCCCTAGTCCTAAAAGATTTTCTTGAAATGTGACTTATCCTTTACCCTGACTTGGGGGGAGAGATGTAGAGGAGGCTTGGTACTGAGAATAAACATAGTTCACTAAACTGTCCTGCAAATCCCTCCCTAAAAATGATTAGAAGAAAAAGGGCATGCATCTAATAAAAGAAGGGTAATATTTCTTAAAAATTAAAACTTGAAGATATATCAGATTTTACAAATTAAGAATTTTCTTCATTATGTTCTCAACTAGAATGTATTCCTTTCCCATGACACTTTTATCAATATATTCCTTAAAACCCTAGAGTATTACATTCTACTTTCCATTTCCAAGTCTTTACTAACAACACTACTGAAATTTTTAAACATTGGAATAGTAATGCAACACTCTTGTAAAATACAGTGACACCCTGTCTCTATTTTCTGTTGCTATGACTAAAGAGCTGAGGCTGGGTATTTTATAAAGGATGGAAGCCTATTTCTTACAGTTCTGGAGATTTGGAAGTCCAAGGTCAAGGGACAGCATCTGCTGAAGTTCTTCTTGCAGGTGGAAGATTCTGGATTCTACCTTCTGCAGAATCCAGAGGTAGCCTAGGACATCACTTGGTAAGGACACTTATATGAGACATATAACATACAAAAAGACATATAAACATATAAATAGATTGTCAGTGCTGGTTTGGTGTATTAAGCAGAGTGAAAAAGCCAGAAGGGATTGAAACTTTTGTTCCATCCCTTAAAGGTCTAAACAGTCTGTGCCTCTAGAGAAAGAAATTCTCTACAGTCACCATTTTGAAACTTCTTCACGTATAACATTTTCCCATGACAATTGACTTTAAACCTTCATTCTTTCATGTAGATCCCTTAGACCATAATCATTTGGGGTAAAATGGTTGGTATCAAAATCAAGATGTATGTCCAGGACTCCGTTAGGGATACTGAGCTTCTGTATCAGTCCATTCTCAATGTTCTGTAATTGCAGCCATTTCTTTTATCAAAGAAAAGTAACCAAAAATTGTTTTAGTCACCTTTTTTATTGTTGTGACCAAAAGACCTGAAAGGAACCATATAGAGAAGGAAAGGCTCATTTGGCTTACAGCTTCATAGGTCTCAGTCCATAGATGGTGGACTCTGGAGCTTTGGGTCCAAGGTGAGACAGAACATCATGGCAGAAGGTCATGGCAGAGGAAAGCAGCTCAGGATATGGCAATGAGAAGGAGAGAGAGCTCTACTCATCAAAGACAAAACATAAACCCCAAAGGCATACCCTCAGTGACAGTCCTCTAGCCACACCCTACCTGCGTACAGTTACCACCTACTTAATCCATATCAGTGGATTAAGCCATTGACTATTTACATCTCTCCTTAATGAATGATCTCACCCATGAAATGTTCTTGCATTGTTTCCCATGAGAGCTCTGGGGGGACACCTCATATCCAAACCACAACAATTATCATTGTGCTTTTCTCTTTTTCTTTTTTAAAAATTTTTTTATTTGAGCCAGGTACAGTGGCATACCCGTAATCCCAGCACTTTGAGAGGCTGAGGCAGGAGAATCGCGAGTTCAAAGCCATCCTCAGCAACGGCGAGGCGCTAAGCAACTCAGTGAGACCCTGTCTCTACCTAAAACACAAAATAGGGCTGGGGACGCGGCTCAGTGGTCGAGTGCCCCCGAGTTCAATCCCCAGTACCAAACAAAAATAACTAAATTTATTTGTTCTTTTTAAATATACATAACAGTGCATTTTGACATTTTCTACATACATGAGGTTGTACATGATGTGGTATTACACGGGTTACACTCATATATGGTACACTCAGATATGGTGTTACACTCATATCTGAACATAGGAAAGCCATGTCCAATTCACTCCAGTGTCTTTCCTATTCCCATCCTCCATCCCTTCCCTTCATTTCCCTTTGTCTAATCCAGTGAACTTCTACTCTCCCCTTTCCCTCCTCCTTATAGTAAGTCGGCATCCACATATCAGAGAGTCCATTCAGCCTGTGGTTTTGTGGGACTGGCTTATTTCATTGTGAGTTTCTTTTAATCAAAAAAATACAGGACTCTTGAGCACAACCAGAACAACTTTCAGCATTGTCCTTGAAAACGTTAGTCAGTGAAATGCTGTTACCTGTGAAAAGGGGGTTGACCTTGAGACTGATATCTCCAGTAGGAAGGTTTCTATAAGGGATGCGAAATTCTAATATCACAAATTCTGGATTAAAGAAGGAAAATGTGTTTTCATGCTGCATGTTTAGCTTAAATAGAAAATTATTATCAGAAGTATGTCAGAAATAGAATAAATATTTTGCTTTCTAACTTTTAAATAAAATTACAGGATCGTAAAACTGTACATGAACTGTGATGGTTGTGACCTTAGGGACGCAGTTTGTTTGATCAGATTTGAAGGCAACATAGACTCTTTAGAGTTAGAACCACTGTATGAATTGCAATGTTATTCTATGACTGAAATTTTAGAATAAAAATTAAAAAGAGCATGATACATGCTATACATAGGGAATACTGGCTTTTGAGGTCTGCAGTTTTCTGTAAACTATTTCCCTGTGAGGTATGAATAAAATTATATCTTTAATTATAAGTCTAAAGCTACATAAATATAGAATATTTGAAAAAAAAATACTGAATGTGATTGAACTTCAGGTTTCTTTAAATGATGGCAGACAACTCAAAAATATGTTTGTCTAACCAGGCACAGTGGCACATGCCTGAAGTCTCAGCAGCACAGGAGGCTGAGGCAGAAGGATCGCAAGTTCAAAGCCGGCCTCACCAACTTAGCAAGACCCTGTCTCAAAATTAAAAATAAAAAAAGGATGAAGGATGTTGCTCATGGGCTAAGCACCTCTGAGTTCAATATCTGGTACCAAAAAAATAAAATAAATATATCGTACCCATAGGTTGGCATTTTATTGGCTGTTCTTAATTCTTTTTCTCTCAACAGAGAGGACTGTCATTACTATGCCCCCTTCCACAATGGATGTGACAGTTGGCGAGAGTATTGTCCTCCCTTGCCAGGTTTCCCATGACCCCTCCATGGAGGTTGTATTTGTGTGGTATTTCAATGGAGATATCATAGACTTAAAGAAAGGAGTGACTCATTTTGAAAGGATTGGAGGAGTAAGTACCTACAGTTGCAAAGGAATCCAAACTCTTCCATGAATCACTGTCTTTCATAATTATTCTCCCCATAATCACTGGATAATCAGTGCTTATGAAGCTGCATCTGTTTTTGTTTTGTTGTATTTTGTTTTATGTGTCTCATAGAAATACTTGTTTTCTAGATGCATTTATAATAAAGGGGATAATAAAAGGCATCAAAGACGGAAACTACAATAATCCTAATGTCTTCAAATTTCAGAACAGTCTTATATTTAATATTTACCCAGCTATAGAAAAAAACAAGACCTGCTGTGCATGATCATACCCTTATTCATTTTTCTTTTTCTGTCTGCAGGAATCCATTGGGGATTTGATGATTCGGAATATTCAGTTGAGTCATTCAGGAAAATATCTGTGCACTGTACAGACCACCCTCGAACGTCTGTCTGCTGTGGCTGATGTCATCGTTCGAGGTGAGCAAAAATGGAGAAAAATGATTACAGCCACAGATATTGACACCTATATGGTAAATCTTTGAAACACTGCATCCTGAGAAAGTCGTGAGATACAGTCATGTGGAGTTTTTATTTTCTAAATTCCAAGAGTACTATGGGTATGGAGAATAACGTGATTGGCTTTTGTCTGTTTATAATAAATGATTAGACTTGACCAGTGGGGTCAGTCCCTATAATGTTCAACTTGCCTTCTACATATAAGAAACCCCAGAGCAGAGCAAAGGGGGCCTGTGTCTGTGGTTATCCATTCTGCTGGCTTTTCCTTGCATGTATCTTTGAGAGAAGAATTTAAGAGAGCCATTTTCAGTTTTTGCTTACTATAGTCTCTTCGTGTCTAGCATTTTGTAATCTCCAAAGGGAACATTTCCACATTGATTCTTTACCGTATAAGCTGAATTAATAGGACTTAATCTCTAACTGTGTGCTACACACATATTATTGTCAATATTTTATTTTCTAAGCATAACAGGTAGAAATAGACCATCCTTGTAAATCAGTGCATTTAAAAATCTCCAATACAGTCATCATAAAATATCTTTCTCAAGGTCCTCCAGGTCCCCCAGAGGATGTAAGAGTGGAACACATTTCCAGTACCACCTCCCAGCTAAGCTGGAGACCAGGCCCGGATAATAACAGCCCCATTCAAATATTTACTATTCAGACTCGGACACCTTTTTCAGTAGGTTGGCAAGCTGTTGCTACAGGTAAGTGACACAGGTGTTTTTATGTTCTCAGAAGAAAAATACTTTTAAATTTGTTAACTGAAATACATGTAATTTTATAGTTTTTAAATTTAATAATAATTTCACATGATCATTTGTTTTCAGCTAGTACCAATCCATGACCTTAAGTATTCCTTTCTTTTTAGTCCCCGAAATTCTCAACGGTCAGACATACAATGCCACAGTAGTTGGTCTGAGTCCTTGGGTGGAATATGAATTTCGTGTTGTCGCTGGGAACAGCATTGGAATCGGACAACCAAGTAAACCCTCGGAATTGTTAAGGACTAAAGCGTCAGGTAAGGAATTAATGTTCTGGAAAGCGTGGGAAATTCTTTACAGTTCTGATAAAAAAAATTATGAAGTATTTTTATGGGTCTTGTAGTAAGTGGCAGTGAGGTAGTGACTCTCAGTTTTATATTTCTACCTATACCAGGCGAGGTGTACTTCCTTGAATAGTGGGTTGAATGAAAGATGGTGACCCTTTAGCAGGAATATCAGAATAAGAGCTTGTCAGATGCCATCTGTGCATCTTATCCATTTTCTAGCAAAAAAAAATCCAACAGAGAATCTGCAGGTGGGTAGATACCTATGAGTTACTGTTTATTTCATTAATTAATAATGTGGTAGCCAAGAATTAATCAAGTCTCTAGCACAGGCAGCCATACATTTTCGTCTCTCTCTCAATTCTGACCTACTTACAGCCACACTGAACAAAAGCATAAATTCCTCCCCATGCAAATGAGGTAAATCCTCAATGGATTTAACAGAAGCTGTAATTGAGCCTTGTTCGCTGAACAGCAGAGCACAGGTGGACCTGGCTTTGCAATCAGGTCTTCTTGAGCTTTTCTCAATGAATCCTCTTTGTTCCACTCAAACTTGTGCATCCAGGGTGACAGCAGCTCAGCTTGTTTTGTCTGGCTCATAAACTTGATGCTCTGATTCAGTCATCTAAATGAAGGATCACTTTGTTGTAGTAGCTTAGTTGAACAAACACAAGCTAATTCCAGAAGGCATGCGCGATTATCAGATGTCAATAATTCAATTTTTAAACTAAAGATAATTTGTGTATGTGTTTGTGTGTGTGTGTGTGTGTGTGTGTGTGTGTGTGTGCTGCTAGGGATCAAACCAAGCACCTCACACATGCTAAGCAAGCACTGTACCAACTGAGCTGCCTCCCCAGGCCTAATGGCATATTTCCATCAGAGGATTGGCTCTAGAAAAAAATACAGTCTGTAGCAATAGCATCTAATTAAATCATGCAACAAATGCAGGGCTGAGAAGTTCCTTCATTTCACAGGGGAGGGAAATGAAGAATCAGGGTGTTAGCTGGTTGTTTTGACAGTTAGGATTTAAATGAACAGCTGTGAACCCAGCATTATCCAAATAACAGTGAGCCTCCACTTAGATGAGAAAGAGGTTAGCCAAGAACAGATGTAAATACAGAAATTTCCAGGCCTAAAGTCAGAATCTCTAGATGTGGCCCTATGACTCTATTAGCTTTGATTTAAGGTTGGTTGTTTACAGCTGATTTTTTTTTTTTTTTTTTTTTGGTAGCTTTGGCAAGGTTGACCCAAACCGTGGCATTTTTATAGTAAAGTTTGTGTACCACCTTGTACGGGACTATGAACGCTGCTGTCCTTCACAGTGAGCTATGCAATTCATACCGATTCCCCCAAGTTTATGAGTTATACCGGAGTCTTCCTCTCCCTTTCTCCTCTTCTCTCCTCTCTCCTATCATCACAGACCAATTTCTTAATATGGTTTCAGCCTTAATTATAGCTAATTTGAAAATTGAATACATTTTATGTTTCTCCAAAGACTGGAAACTTTGTAGACAGTGAATTCAAGTCTGTTTTTCAATAATTTTCTATATACAGCTAAACTATGCCAAGGTCATGACATAATGTCCCTGTAACCTGCCAAGCGCTGGAAACCCAGCAACCACATAGAATCTATTCTGATTCATGGAAATTTTGACCAAAGCTACTAGAAGACTTAGAATATAGGGTTTAGGTTCAAGTTATTGTCTTTTTTTTTCTAACATTTTTTGTTAGTGCATTATAGTTGTACAGTGGGGTTCATGTTGATACATCCATAAATGCATGTTAACATAGTTACTCCAATTCAATCCATTCTCTCCCTTCTGCCCTCCTCCTATCCTCTTCTTCTACTCTATCAGTTTTCCTTCTATCAATTAATTTATTTTTAATGGGTACATTATAGTCATATATAAAATTGGAACAAATTATGATGCACTTAGACATGCACACAGCATTGTTTGGTCAACTCCATTTCCAGCTCCTCCACATTCCCCTACCTCCCCCAAGTCCCCCTCTTCTACTGTACTGATCTCCTTCTATTTTAAGCAAAATCCCCCTTTTTCTAATTCCTTTTTTGTCTCTAGCTTCATCATATGAGAGAAAACCTTTCTAGGTTCAAGTGCTCTTTTTTTAATAAAACTATAAGAAGACAAAATCAAGGGTCAGTTTGAATATGAAAATGTCTGTCGGGCAGGTGCTGTTTTGAAAAAGAACAGATCATCATCTGGCTGTGTTGTGGACAAAGTTAAGCATGTGTATGAAATGCAAGTAAATAAAGTATTAAATTTCCTGAGATGGTCTGTGCATGATGGGGAAAAGTTTAAATGAGCAGAAAAGCCTGGCATATTTTAACCTCTGCCTGCCGGTCCCCAGTTCTACTACCCAGATGCCTCTCGTCCCACCTCTCAATATCAGTCAAAATGGACAGGCATAATTTCACATAGTTCATGTACCACATAACTAGCAAATCTGAAAGCATACCTAGCGGCTTTACTAATACCCTAAGGTGTAGGATATTTTTGTCATTTTGTCAAGAAAAAGAGTGTCTTTGTAACAGTTCCTCACCAATAAAGCCTCATCTGATCATGCACCACGTTAAACGTGCACGATAGCAATGATCAATTTTATAATTTGCCTCGAACCCTTATTTATTACACTAGTCCTCAGAAAAGTATAGTTTAAGGGCACTGTTTTGTATGATTCATCAGAAGTATTGGTTTTTGAATATTCCATAAGGGTAGAGAGACGCCCCCCACAGTCACCTTCTTTGCAAGAGAAAACTCTGACTTTGAGAGCGACAAGTCCTTCGTATTCTTTCCGGAGAGTTGTGAGATTCAAATACAGGGTGATAAAATGAAAATGTATTCATTTACATATGTATTCATTTACTTAAATTTTGAAGAATTTAAGTATTAAGATATCCTGATGGCAAATAAGGAGGAAGAACATTATTTTAGTTTGTTTATTGACAAAAATAATTAATTAATATCCTGCCTTGGTAACTTGTTTACAGCACAACTATATAATTAGGTACTAAATCAGCAGTATCTCAGATACCATCTGAATGGAACATCATTTTGCCAATTAGTAGATGATGCATAATAATGTCAAATGCACGATGTTACTCGATTTTTAATTAATTTTGGAGCCAGGGTGCTCATGTATCAAACACAACTGTGTCCTCTCTCTTAGAAATTTGGATATGTGTAAACATAATTTATGTTCATTAAAAATGCAAGACGGTCTCTCACAGTGTGCCTGGGTGGGATTTTGAAAGGTGAAATCCAAAAAATGAGAATCTTCCTGATGAAGATGTGCTTTAATAATTGCCACTCCACATCTCTCTTGATTGCTTGCAGTTCCTGTGGTGGCACCAGTAAGCATCAGCGGAGGTGGAGGAAGTCGATCTGAACTCGTCATTACGTGGGAGGTAATTTTCTATCCAACTAAGTTATTTTGAAGGAAAAAGATTTAGCCAGCCAGGAAGAACACTGAAAAAAACAAACCAAAAAAAAAAAAAAAAAGGATTTATTGGATTGCTGTTGTGAATATATGAAAATATATGGTATAAAAATACATCGTTCTGATGATGAATTATTTAGAGTGGTGTTAGGAAGTTCTTACTTGTACTAACTATCAGAGTATGACTAACTCAGCACAATTTTCTCACAGACATAAGAAAAACAACTTCAATATTGAGCACTGGTTGGTAGCGTTTGTTTTATGACCGGTTGGGGCCCTGTTCTGGTTGAGCTGTATTATTGGAACTGTTTTAATGTGAGTGAGGTGGATTCAGTAACATACCAGAAGACAACGGTTGTGGTCCTGATGTTGCTCTTACATCCTGTGGACGTGTTCTTCCCAGTATCTAGATGAAAATTTAGGCACGTAGAATATCTTTGCTGGTCATAGCGTTCAATGTTATCATATTGACTTGACATTTACCGAGTGCACATTGGATTTTGGTCTATTATCTTAAAGAGACTTTGAATCCTCCTCCAGTTTCTCATTTCCAGTGCCTCAGGATGGTCTTGGCCTCAAATGCCGTAGCATGAGCTGGAATGTGAGGTCAGTTCTTTACCTCTGCTCCCATGATTCTCTGCCATTTCTCTTTCCTCATTGTTTTACTCAGCCTTTTCAATACTGTGACCCAAAGATCTACAATTAGAGGAGGAAAAGCTTTTGGGAGTTCATGGTTTCAGAGGTCTCGGTGCATGGACAGCTGACTCCATTGCTCCAGGCCCCAGTGGGGCAGAACAACATGGCGAGAGGCTGTGACCGAGAAAGCTGCTCAGGACATGGCAAGGAGGAAGCAGAGAGAGCTCAGCTCACCAAGGACAAAATATAAACCCTAAAGGCACACCCCCAGTGACCTACCTCTTCCAGCCACACCCCACCTGACAAGTTATCATTATTTAATTCATATCATGGGATTAATCTGCTGATTAGGTGACAGCGCTCATAAACCCTATCATTTCACCACTACATTTTCTCACATTGTCTCGCACAAGAGCTTTTCTGGGATACCTTCCATCTAAACCATAACTCTCATACACTGTGCGATCCTTGGATTCTCTGTGGTTCTAGAGGGTTGGGGAGGGAGGAGAGGAAAGGGGTAGAACAGATGCTGATTGCTGATCCCTTTGTAATTTGGCTTTAGCATATATAAGAGATAGCAAAGGGCCAGATGCTGGTGTTCTACAGGACACTGTGGGGTGTGACTGTGTTTTGGGCAGGGCATTGTTCCCTTGGAGAGCTCCCATGGAGGACCTCCAGTCACAATTCCTTGAACTGGTCTGCTGAAGAGGATCTGTTTCCTGTTTCTAGATTTTGGTAATTTGTGCCCAGAATATTGATGCTCTAGGTGTTTTGGAGGGATAGAGTAAGGCTGCTCATGGATGATTCCTTTTGAGAGTTCCACGGGGCAAACACCTTTGCTCCTTGTCTAGTGGAAGGTCAGTGCATGCCATGAGCTTCTCTCTCCACACTGCCACCATTTCTGTCCATTCTAGAAGTTTCTCAGGCATTCATCAGTATGGACAAAGAAACTGTAGCCCCTGAACTCCAGAACATGTAGATTATATAGTTCTTTCTAAAGCTTTCTTTCTTCACATAGCTAGGGATGAATAATTTTTTCTCTAACTCTCTTAGATAATTTTACCTATAATCTCTCCCTAAACAAAGATGCTCCTTATATAAACTTGCCATGGTTGATAGGGTAAATTTTGCTAAAGTAATGCTTTAATAAATGGTTTGTTGTCTCTTTAGAATGCATGGAAATTCATAGCTTTATAACAGCTCTGTGCTCTATTTGCATTTTATTTTGTTTTATTTTATTTGATACTAGCATCTGAACTCAGGGGCACTGAACCACTAAGCCCCATCCCCAGCCCTATTTTGTATTTTATTTAGAGACAGGGTCTCACTGAGTTGCTTAGTGCCTCATTTTTGCTGAGGCTGGCTTTGAACTCATGATCCTTCTGCCTCAGTCTACCACGCTACTGGGATTACAGGTGTGCACCATGCACCTGACTTGCAATTTATAAAAGAGCTCTATTTTGTTGTCCTGAATACAGTGTGTGTGTGTGTGTGTGTGTGTGTGTGTAAAGGTTTTGTTGTTGTTGGTTTTGGTTCTAAAATCTATATTTCATTTATTTATTTATGATACCAGGGATTGAACCCAGCAGTACTTAATCACTCAGACACATCTCCAACCCTTTCTATTTTTTTTTTTTTTTTGAGACAGGGTCCCCTAAGTTGCTCAGGACCTTGCTAAGTTTCTTGAGGCTGGCTGTGAACTTGTGATCCTTCTGCCTTGGCTTTCTGAGACCCTGAGATTACAGGGATGAGCCACTGCACTGGGCTAAGACTTTTTTTTTTTTTTTAACAGTAGTTTTAGGTTCACAGAAAAATTACATGGAAATCCTACATATCATTTGGGTCCATATACTCACAGCCCCTTCTCCCCATCGTAATACCCCCACCAGACTCCTGTCTTTGTTACGGTGGATGACTCTATATTGACAAACTGTTGCCACTAACATCCAGAATTGGCATTAGGTTGTATTCTCTTCGTTATGCATGTGAGTTTAGACAAATCCACACTGTCTGATGTCCACCATGATAGTATTATCTGGAGCAATTCCTAAAATTCTTGTGCTCTGCTTCTTTGTTGTTCTCTTGCTCTGCACCTCTGGAAACCACTGATCTTTTTGCTATCCCCACAGCTTCACCTTTTCCAGATGTTGCATGATACAACTGGAATCCTCCACTACATGGAGGGTCTTCTTTCACATAGTAATGTGCAGTCACGTTTCCTCCATGCTTCTCATGGTAGAGTGTTCTTCAGCTGTGAACAGTGATCTGTTGTCTGGATGCGCCACTGTTTAGTGACCTGCTCATCTGCTGAAGGGCATATTGGGTGCTTCCAAGTTTTGCAATGTTTAAATACAGCTGCCATAAAATCTGGGAGCAGGCTCTTGTGGGGACATAATCTTTTACTGGATCATATGGAACAAGTATGTTTAGTTTAGTAGGAAACCTCTAACAGCTTTCCAAAGTATCCCTTCCATTTTATACATCCACCAGAAGTGAGGGTCCCATTTACTCTGTGTTTTCCTCAGCCTGTGATATTATCAGTGTGAATTTTGTCCATTCACATAGCTCTGTGTGGTACTGTATGCTGTTTTTTTTTTTTTTATCTCTTTGGTGATAATTTGCTTACTATCAGACCATCTACTTCATTGGACTTTTTCTTTTTTTGTACTGAGGATTTAACCCAAGAGTGCTTTATCACGGGGCCATATCCCTAGCCCTTTTTGAATTTTTCATTTGAGACCAGATATCATTAATCTGCTTAGGGTCTCACCAAGTTGTTGAGGTTGGTGTCAAGCTTGTGATCCTTGTGCCTGGGATTACAGGTGTGCACCACTGCACCTGGCTTTCCTGAGCTATTTGAATATTGCAGCTAACTGCAGGATGATCATAGATATTTTAGTTTAGTATTGACATGTCTGATATAGAACATGGTAGTTTTTATTGGGGAACAGGCATGATTTTATCTCTAGCTCGAGGTTAGGCTGAACATCACGACGGAAGAGTGTTCTGGAGAGAAGAGGCTTATGTGATGATCAGAAAGCAGAGAGAGACTCCACTCTGCAGATACAAACTATATACCCCAAAGCTACACCCCTGATGACCCACCTCCTCCAGCCACCAGCTACCACTTCAGTTACCACTCAGTTAATACCATCAAGGGGTTAATTCACTGATTGGATTAAGACTCATAACCCAATCATTTCTCCTCTAAATCTTCTTGCACTGTCTCACACAAGAGCTTGTAGGGTACACCTCACATCCAGACCATAACACAGCCCTTGTAGGTGAAGAAACTGAGACTACCAGCAGAGTAGCATTTGAACACAGGGCTTTCCATTCTTGCTTTTCTAGTTTGCCCTGAATTAGAATATGAATTATCCCCATGCACTTTGATGGCTCAGAGTGGACAAGAGTCATTGTGTATCTGCCATACTGTTCCTGACTCACTGGATGTATTTCCCACAAATTCCTTCCCTTGAGTCTGGTTTGCTGGTGACTGAGTTATTCAGGGTACCGTGTTCTTCGAAGGCTGCATAAGTATTTTCATTATAGTCAACAAGTTCTGCTGGTTTCACACCTTATTTTTGCTCCCTCATAGTCAGAAATTTCTTAAGGTTGGTAGATAATTATTTTATAGACTATACATGGGGTAGGGGGAGCACAAATTCTATGTATATATTCCTTTCTAAGCAGTCAGCAATTTGCATATTCCACAAGTTGGATATCATGTCTAGTTGCTGGATACAAATCAAAACAAATAAACGTAAAATAGACATTAGCATGTGTTCATGCTTTCTGCTCCCAAATACTTTGAAGTTTGAGAGGATCTTAGTGAATGTGTCATAGAAAATATGACTATAAATTAACTCTAGGATAAAAGCCAGCCTCAGCAATGTCTCAGTGAGACCCTGTCTCTACATAAAACACAAAATAGGGCTGGGGATGTGGCTCAGTGGTCGAGTATCCCTGAGTTCAGTCCCCAGTACCAAAAAACAAAACAACAAAAAAAAAACTCTAGGATAAAATAAGAGGTAGGTATCCATAATGGGAATAGACACTTTTTCTTATATAAAGGATCATAGAGAGAAATTAGTACACCTTGTGAGCCACAGGGTCCTTCTTTAACTTTTCCCTGAGCTGTCATAGCTCAAAAGCAGCCACCAGCTACATATAAATGAACATTGGTGGCTCTTTTCCTGAAATCTTCATTTTCAGAACCAGGCTAAGTGTTAGATTTGGCTAGAAGACTGTGTAGTTTGCTGAGTCTTGGTTTATAACTTAAGATTGAGTTCTTACAGACACTGTGGTTGAAAATTAAATTATTAGTCTTTTTCCAACTTAATGGATTTCATTCCCTGTAGAAATTATGAATTTCTTGATTCTACTAGTCACTTTTTCTGTTAAAAGGAGGAAACTCTCATTTTTGCCATCTTGAAGCAGTTACGTAGATTTCTTCATCCTTTGACTCTCTGTCCAGGTGGGAAAATAAATAAAGAAAAGAAAAAACTTAAATAAGTCTCATTTGTTCCCCTTAAACTGAACCTGTAAGACTCAGATTTTTCTTGAGAGAACCCCATGAGAGAGTTATCGTACTTGATTGACACATCAAACCTCCTTTAATTCTGACTCAGCACTGGGATGACATCTGAGCTCAGAGAAGCATCTCCAGCAAGTCTAATACTCCAGCAAGTTTCTAAAATTTTCACAAGACTCTTCTTGTTACCAACTTTTTTGTTTGTTTGTTTGTTTGTTTGGGGGTGGGGGTGGGGCCAGGAATTGAACTCCACCACCGAGCCACATCCCCAGCCTTATTTTGTATTATGTTTAGAGACAGGGTCTCACTGAGTTATTTAGTGCCTTGCTTTTGCTGAGGCTGAAGCTGACTCAGGATCCTCCTGCCTCAGCCTCCAGATCCACTGGGATTACAGGCATGTGCCACCACGCCCAGCTTCACCAACTGTTTTAATGTTGGTCTCCTTGTCAAAAAGAAGAGACACACTGATAGAAGGACATAGTATCCTTCTCAGACTTCCAGAGCTGTGTCTTTCCTCTTCTATTTACTTTTTGTATTTGTAGGACTGTTTCACACGGCAGGAAACAGAGAAGGGCTCAGGTCATCTTGGTTAATGGGGATTTAGTTTAAAGATACATGGAAAGTAATGAGGACAGGAAAATGTCGATGCAAGCCAGCAGCCAGGTCAGAGGAAGAGCCGCAACGTCATTCATCACTGTTCTGAGCACAGGAGCCCGTCCGCTGCCACCTGTTCTTGTGAACACTCCCCCGCTTTAATAGACCCACCTGTGCCCCAATTCTTCCCATTCCCATTGCTTCCAATTTTATACTTGGCTCCTGTTGAGTCCTCTCTCCTCTCTCTCTAATTGAGATCTGCTTTTACTTAGCTTCTAAGTGCCCCCGTGCCCTCACTCCTGCCCATCTTGTTTATTGCCTGCTCTGTGTTTGCACACCACCCAGTCACCCTATTTCAGATGCAAACCCTCCCAGTGAAAGAAATTGTTTCTGTTGGATACTATAGTGCACAAAGATTTTTATTTTTTTTCTTTTGGTGGGTTGGATTTCAGAGATTGAACCCAGAGCACTTAACCACTGAAACACATCCCTAGATTTTTTTTAAGTTGTTAATGGATCTTTATTTTATTCATTTATTTATATGCGGTGTTGAGAATCGAATCCAGTGCCTCACACATGCTAGGCAGGTGCTCTAGCACTGAGCCACATCCCAAGCCCTCGTAGACATTTTTTTTAAATATTTTATTTAGAGATAGCATATGCTAAGTTGCTTAGGGCCTCACTGAGTTGCTGAGATTGCCCTCAGACTTGTGATCCTCCTGCCTCATCGTCTGGAGTCTCTGAGATTACAGGCATGTGCCACCAGCCCTGACATACAGCACAAGGATTTTGTACTGAAACGCCACAAAGACTCTGACCAAGATGGCTCCTTGGTTGTGGTGCCATAGCTGGGTCATCAGACTTGGTCCAACTTTGGGGGATGTGTTACTTTGTAACACAGTAAATGGACTCCCATGGATAAGGAGGATCTCAGAAATGTCATTGTAACTTGAGGGACTCAAGAACACTATCCCCCATTATGGATGCATTTTTAGTCTACCAAAATATTGAGGAAGCATAAGAAAAGCATTTTCTTTGGAAAAACACAACAAAGCCACTAATTTTTAAATGCAAGTTTCTTATAACCAGGTGGATACTTCTCCAAAATCAAGCCCAAATTTATTTTCATCTGCTTAGTTTATGTGATTATTTATAATTTTCTTATTTGCAGAGTTCTGGGAAATGTATACATATTTGTGATTCATAATTTTAATAATTTTGGGTTTTTGAACGTATTTTATAGAATTTGATCTCTGTGGGGATTAGCACATATCTATTTATGTCAGGAAAAATGCACAGTGGTTCACTACTAATGAAGATATATGTTTTAAAGATACTGGGAGATTATGCTTTTTGTGAGAAATATTCTGTCTTAAAGTTTATGTTATTCTTAAATAATTTAATCACCCACATTTTACAGGATTTTCTTGAAAATATTGTGAAATGAAAACTTACCTACTTTTAAATAGTTACTAAGTTAATTTTGTGCTCAGTTTGAAATTATGTTTTGGTTTTTATCTCAAAATCTTGAAATCTTCTAGACCACTTATTATTGTAATTTATGAATGATTAAGGAACTCGATATACATGTGTAGAATTTGTTTTTTTTTAATTTTTATTTCAAAGTTTCAACTGCTGCTCTAAATACCTTTCTTTGGGATCCTTTTCCTGTTCGCATTCCAAGTAAGAGTATATTTTTTTCAGTACATCAGTAAACAGGGTAAATAGTTTGTTTGTTTCTATGAAAGAAATGTCAAATAATCACTAAATATTCTAATAGCTCAATACATCATTTTTGAAAATACTGAGTTGATTGATCGTATTCTTCCCAAGTCAATTCCAGAAGAACTCCAGAATGGAGAAGGGTTTGGATATATCATCATGTTCCGGCCTGTGGGCTCGACAACCTGGACCAAGGAAAGAGTAGCATTTGTGGAATCCTCCAAGTTCATCTACCGAAATGATAGCATCACACCTCTGTCTCCCTTTGAAGTCAAAGTGGGCGTCTATAATAATGAAGGAGAGGGCTCCCTGAGTACTGTGTCCATTGTCTACTCTGGGGAAGATGGTGAGTTGTCCTGAGTTCTGGGATGGTTCAGCTTGAGAACTGATGTACATTTCTCATTGGTTTTCTTGAAACCCTCTGCTAACAATGTCTCTGTCTTTGGATGGTAGAACCTCAGCTGGCCCCGAAGGGAACTTCTGTCCAGAGTTTCTCTGCCTCTGAAGTGGAGGTTTCGTGGAATGCTATTGCCTGGAATAGAAACACAGGACGAGTGCTGGGCTACGAGGTAATCCATGTGCTCTTTCTATTCCCTCCAAATGCACCAGCTCACACACAACATCCCCAAACCACTGACCTTGGTCTTACTGTATCACAGTGTATGTCTGTATTGGTTAGCTTTCCGTTACTGTAACAAAATACTTGAGATGATCAACTTAAAAAGAAGACTTATTTTGGCTCATGGTTTTGGTGGATTAATTTTATGATTGTTTGAGCAGTTGCTTTGGGGCCTGTGGCAGGTCAATTCATTATGGTGGGAGCATGTGGCCAAGGAACTGACTTACCTCCTAGAAGCCAGGAAGCTATGAGAGAGACAGGAAGGGACCAGGGTCCCAATCTTTTTGAAGGGCACAACCCCAATGATCTAACTTCCTCCCACTAGGCCCCACCTCTTAGAGGTTCCACCCCCCCCAACCCCAGTAGTGCCATGGACTGGCTACCAAGCCTTCAATCAGGGGCCTTTGGGATGGACTTCAGATCTAAACTAGAGCAATGTCTACAGCTAAAGAAAGGAAGGAAGAGATGAGAATCTTTCCAGGTGACCATAAACAGAAAATGAACAAACAATAGGCATTTCATGGGGCACACAGTTTCTGTTGGATAAGATGAGTAAGTTCTAGAGACTGGATGAACCTGTCATCAATATTAACTTGTTAAAATTTAAGAGATGCATACATGTTAAGTGTTGTTTCTACAATATTTTTAAAAAGTGATCAGGCTTTGTTTAATTACTCAGACTGTAGTTATTGTTGTTGTTTAATGTGGTGGTGCTAAGCATCAAACCCAGGACCTCATGTGTGCTAGGCAAGCACTCTACCACTGAGCCACAACCCCAGCCCCTGTTATTTTGTTTCTTGGGGAGGGATAACATTTAATACTCAATGATCTTAAGCCATAAAAGAATTTCACTGGCAAAACCTGCTCTGTGATTTGGAGTATGACTTGGAAAGATGTCATCACCTTGGAAAGGGAGCTAAGTGATAAGAAAACACCCATATCTACCCAGTCTTTTCCTGGAGTCTACAGAATGAAGTAAATGCATGGGTAACCCTTTGATCTTACAAAGCTAAGGAGGGAGACTGTGTGAAAGGAAAGTCATTAATCACTCCTTGTTCCCCAACTTGCAAATCTAGTGATTTGCAAAATGGATAGCATGGTTTTTTGTCTTTGGAGGTTACAATAAAAGCATAAAGAGCTGTGTTTCTCTTTTAACATGAATCTTCTGATCCAAACAAAAAGTTAAACTCACTTGGTAGTATCCTTGCCATTCTATGTCTAGAGTGCCACACCTCTTATCTGCACCCTGTTTATTTCTCAAAGCTCATCTCTATCCCCTCTTTAGGCTAGACTGGTCTCTAATGTTGTCTTTCTCCAAATTCTTATAGCATTTTGTTTTGTTTTTTTCCTGTTTCACATCTTTGGAATGCATCCTGTGCTTTCTTTTTACATATGTATTCTAACCTCCTAACTAGGCTGTAAGGGGCTTAGAAATAGGCACTACACTTTATTCTCTTTTCTCTTTTTTCATGTGTCTAAAACCATGCTAATGCATGAAAAGAGATCAGTATAATCTGAATTATTAACTAACCTATGACCCAAAGAACTCTGGAGATAATGGGGATAGCAAAACTTCCATACTAAAGTCTTTGATTGATGCATGCAATTTGTTTTGCTCTGATTTGTTATGTACTCTTTGTTAAAACTGATAATCTTCACACAGCTCATGAATTATTTTAGTTCGGAAATTTAGAAAGGCCAGGTTCTCTAATTTTCATTTAGAACGGGTATCCATAGATAGTATCTTTTATTTCTTATTTTATTTTTTATTTATGTATTAGACTTATTTGGTTGTTTTGCCACATTTGTTTTTGATTAGAAATCATTTTTGTCCCTTACACTGTATCTTTCCAAATGCCTGTAATGGATGGTTGTTGGAAAGCCATGTAATGCTTAGTCTTTGCTTTGAATGATCAGATTTTATACTGGACGGACGACTCTAAAGAATCCATGGTTGGTAGAACTAGAGTCAGTGGAAATGTCACAACCAAAAACATCACGGGGCTGAAGGCCAACACTATCTACTTTGCTTCTGTGAGAGCTTATAACACAGCTGGGACGGGTCCCTCAAGCCCCCCAGTCAACGTCACCACCAAAAAGTCCCGTAAGTATCCAGAACCCTTGGGAAAATGAGGTTGGTCTGTGAGTAGAAACACTGTCCTTACTCAGGGTCTATTTCAATCTTCCCACCACGTCATGTCACCACTGGTTTAGTGTGGTGAATGGATTTGTACCTGTAGCACTGATAAGTATTGAAACCATCCATTGACCACCAAGAGAAACTCTTGTGATCTTTTTGGAACTCCTAAAGGTGAAGAGCTCTAAGTATTTAGATCAAAGATAGAAGAGAGTCATGCTTAAGAATGGTAACTTCAGTGCTCTTCCTCAAATGAGTTCAAAAACTAACCTCCCATCCCAGAAACATTGGGTGGTTACTCCATCTCTCAGAATCTCAGTAGCGCTGGTAAATTGGAGAAAAAAAAATTAGCATTTATGGCCTCCTAGAATTTTACCCAAGGTCAAAGGGAAAATTAATAGCAAATGCCTTAATAAATGATGAGTCAATTTTTTTCTTGTTTTTCTTTGTTTTCTTTATCCCTTGAGTATTGCAGCGTACATGTAAGATACCTATATCTTTCTTTCGAGGATGTTTATCACTGTTCTTTACTTGGGTGCCCCTGAAGTCTAAGGATGAACTGTTGTGCTGCCTCTCACTCCTCTCCCTTTGTAACTATCCTGGTGTCTTTCACATACTTGGAGCTTACTAAATTAGAGATGATCACTGATTACAGTTGCCCTTGCCCTCTGCTTGAGTCTGGTGGTGAACACATATTCTACATTGTGAATTTTTCTCAATGAAAAATTGAGAATGGTCTGACCAAATATGACTAAATAATAGCTATAACATAAATATTTTGTGATTCTATATGTTCATATACCCCTCATATATAGTAGATGGACATAAATTACTCATACTTTGACTATTGATCTGATAACTGAGATGGCTACTAAATACTTATGGGTGAGTAGTCTATACAGCTTGGATACACTGGACAAAGGGATGATTCATGTCTCAGGTTGGATGGAGCAAGGCAGCAGGAGATTTCATCACATTACAACAGCACACAGTTTAAATTGTACAGATCGTTTAGTTTTTTAATATCCCATTTAATATTTCCAGTCTGTGGTTTAGCCTGGATTAACTGAAACCATGAAAAGTGAAACTATGGATGGAGGGGTACTTCTGTAGTTGCTGAATTTTAAGAAAGACTAAGACATAAATTCAGTGCTACCAACAAAAACAAAAACTGTCATTTGCTTATAAATGCTGTATTGTTATTCCTCTTGTATACTGGGGAAGGAATAGATGGTTGAGAAGGATTTGAAAATCAGGTGATATTAAAGGTCTCTTCCCCTTATGCTCATATTCACCACAGTCAAAAAGAACTTGGAAATCATCTTAGTTAACAGATCCTTGGTTAAACAGGTGATCCAGTGACAGCCTTGTACCAGAGCAGCTTTCAGAGACCTGTACCAATTCTGAGTATATCACTGACTCTCATCATATGACAGGAAGTGAGGCAAGACATTCCATTTTCCTGTTTTAATTTTCTTATCTGTTTAGTGGAAATTCTTTCTGCCCTCACTACCTTCCTAAATGATCAACGGAGCACAAACAAGGTGCTAAGAACGAGAGCACCCTTGGAAATACCAAGTGCTTTTGAGCTCCCAAGAAGGAGACAAACACACAGAACTCTCTGGAGTCAGTCATTTCTAGGGAGTAGTATGTGTGGACTAAAACTTTCTGGACCAGCGCTGCTCCAATCCATTCAGATTGAGAGGCTATCCTGTAAGTGACTCCCACAGATGGGTCAGCTAGAGACGGAGCTCAGTTCCTCCCCGTCTTGCTCTACCTGGACTAAACCAATGGAGTCATTGATAGACACCAGTATTAGGATTTGTTTCTGTAGTTCTTCTGGAGTAGTCTACCTTTATTCAGCTAATCTGCAGATCTGGATGGAAATCTTCAATCAATCAGTGGTTTTAAGATTGCCCAGACATTTAGTTCTAGCTGATTGGGTGATGCTGAAGTCACAAAAACTCTGGATGGAATTCAATTTCTATCTCGAGCAAAATCAAGGGTGATTAGGAACCTGTAAGAATAGTATTTTTTTTTAAGGAGCACAGATTCGTATCCTGAAAAGCTCACAGACATTTCAGTGCCATTACTGAGCCCAGACTGAGGTTGATTTTTTATATACATCACCCCATTGACCAGCTTAAGGAGGCTGAGACCTAAACAGTGTATTAATCATTTATTTCAGAATGAGATATATATATATGTCCATACATAAAAATATGTACGCATTTCTGAGATAGGTCATAATATATGACATACAAAAGATAGATATAAAACCTCAATTAGAACTTTTTCTGTGACCTGATTTTGCTATTTTGATTGCCCATGCAGCCTAAGTTAAGTGTGCATTAGTTAGGGGCAATCTATGTCTTCAAAAAGAAGAAAAATTTTTTGTTTGTTTTTTGGTTTTTTTTGGTACTGGAGATTGAACTCAGGGGCACTCGACCACTGAGCCACATCCCCAGTCCTATTTTGTGTTTTATGTAGAGACAGGGTCTCACTGAGTTGCTTAGTGCCTCGCCTTTGATGAGGCTGGCTTACAAGTTGCGATTCTCCTGTCTTAGCCTCCCTAAGTGCTGGGATTACAGGCTTGCACCACCACGCCCGGCTGAAAACTTTGGTTTTGACATCAAGTTTATTCAGCAGAACAACTTGGTCCTATGAGTGGTCTTAATGGTAATTTGGATCAAATGCCAAGAAAATATTTGGTGGTTTATCTAAATAGCACAGGATCAGTTCATAAAAATGTTGGAGATGTATATCTTTTTTTTTTTTTTTGGTAACAGGGATGGAACTCAGGGGCACTTGGCCATTGAGCCCTAGACATATTTTGTATTTTATTTAGAGACAGGGTCTCCCTGAGTTGCTTAGCACCTTGCTTTTGCTGAGACTGTCTTTGAACTCACGATCCTCCTTCCTCAGCCTCCCCAGCCACTGGGATTACAGGCATGCACCACTGCGCCCAGCCTAGAGGTATATATCTTTGGGAAACAATTTAATTAACCAGGAATAATTTCACTCAATATATCATGGTAGTATATGTCTGCAAAGGGAAAAGTGAAACCGGAGTCTAAACTATTTAAGTGAAGGCCGCAATTCCTTTAAGCCTCCGTGTTCTTTCTGGCTTGAATCAAACACAAAAGCCTTGGCAGTTGCCAATTTCTTTAATGAAAATCTAGTTTCAGTACTTCTTAAAAATTTGGCGTTCACCAGCCTGTATGCTTCCATGCCATTAACAAAATAGCCAACAAGCCCTTGAGAGCAAGGAGGTTACACAAATCTCCATTCCGCCATATCTGAAGACCAACCCAATTTCATTGTGTCCTTCTGGTATTCTACACAGCAGACATCATTAAAACAGAATAGTCACGCTTCCTAGTGATGCTCTAACAAGTTGCCACAAACGGTGTTTTAAAACAATACAGACGGATCATCATATGTTTTTGGAGTTCAGAGGTTAAGAATAGGTTCCCTGGGGAGGAATCTCACAGTCGGCAAGTGGTGCACTGTCTTTGGAGGTTTAGGAGAATGGTTCCTTGGGATTTCCTGGCTTCTGGAGAAGACCTGCTTCCTGTAGCTTCCAAGCCCTTCCCCTCCTTTCAGTTCCAGCAGCTGGGAAGCATCCTCCCTCTCTCTACTCTGACTCTCTGCTTGGGTTAGCACACTCCTCTTATGTGGACTCTTGCCTCCTTCATTCCCTCTGTAGGACCCTAGTGATGCACTGCACCCACCTGAACAGGCCAACAGGTTTTCCCAAGTCAAGATCCTTGGCCTAATCCCACATGTAAGCTCTTTCT
This sequence comes from Geosciurus inauris, assembly GCA_004024805.1. Taxonomy (NCBI): domain Eukaryota; kingdom Metazoa; phylum Chordata; class Mammalia; order Rodentia; family Sciuridae; genus Geosciurus; species Geosciurus inauris. The sequence continues at coordinate 724,426 of PVHX01000003.1, forward strand.
TTCCAAGTAACTTAAGGTAACCCCAGGATCTGAGGATCAGGATGTGGACCTTTGTGGGAGGCTATTTTTTTTCTGCCTGTCACAGTTTTGGAATATGGAACTCTCCTGAATCTCCAGGCTTGCATTAATTTCTTCAAACTGTATCTCACTTAATTCTTCAACCAATCAAGGAGTTGCATGTTGTCATTCCTAGATATGAGGCCATGAAGACTCAGAAAAGTGTTTCCATATTTTCGGTTAGACTGATGTGCTGGAAGCACAAAATCTCTTCATCTTCTGTCAACTGCTCTAATTCATAATATTCCCATCTGTTATGGTTTGGATATAAGATATCCCCCAAAGCTTCTGTGTGAGACAAGACAGCAAATTTCAGAAGTGAGATGGTTATAAGAATTGTAACTTAATCAGTGGATTAATCCACTAATGGGCTAACAGTGGTAACTGTAAGCTGGGTGTGGCCGGGTGTGGCTGAAGGAGGTAGGTCACTGGGATTGTACCTTTGGGGTTTATATTTTGTCCCTGGTGAACAGAGCCCTTTCTCAGTTTCCTGACAGTCATATACTGAGCTGCTTCCCTCCCCCACACCCTTCCGCCAAGATGGTCAATCTGACCTGGGGCTCACTGCAGTGGAGTCAGCCAGCCATGGACTGAACCTCTGAAACCAAGGACCCAAATAAGCCTTTTCACCTCTAAATTGTTCTTCTCGGGTCTTTTAATTACAGCGACGAAAAGCTGACTAAAGCCCTCTCTAACCATCTGAGTAGTTTCTGTCCCTCCAGATGAAGCCTCAAACTGCTTTGAAAGTTTGTGACCTAAAATGTGAACATAGCCTTCCTGTTTTCCCACATTTTCATTATTTATTTTTTCCCATAGAATGAAAAATAAGAAAAAAGACATACTAGGTCTTTGCCAGTCTGTCTCAAAGTCCCTTTTCTCTCCTGTTCCTCAACGAGTTCTGGCAGCACTGGAATTATTGATCTCTTGGAATTTAACATTCACAGACCTGTTTTCCCATATTTTCTCACCATATTTTCTGCCTTTTCCGTGAACAGCCAAATACCTGTTTTGCTGCTCTATGACTTCCCCAAGTTTGCTTTTTACTGTGTCTGTATGTGTCCTGTTGCACGATGGTGCAGGAAAGTTAGAATGGGGTTCAGCCATCTAACCAGCTCAGCCACCTTCTATCTGTGTGACAGGCCCACGTACTTGACAGATCTGGATAGTTCTGCTTGTCTGAGAAAGCAGCAAGGATGCTATGTACCTCTAGACCTAGCACTGAGAGCCGAAGATCGTGGCTACCATACACCTGGTGACCCAGTAGCTCCCTGCCTCCTGACCTACATGATTCTTCTTGAGAGGGGGCTGCACATGGTTGCATTTTTATAAAGCAGGAAATGACAGCAATTTGCTGCCCTTTTTCTCTTTCTATATTTGTGGCAGAAATTTTCTTCTGGAAGGACACCCAAAACCTAGATGAGAAATAGCTTTAATGAAATATTGAAGATAGCCCCAATTCTAAATACCAGCCTTGGATTTCACTTTGATTTTTCCATGTCCTTGAGATGGCATCAAGATTATCTCTGAAGAGTAGTGACAATAAAAACTGTGGCATCTATCATGCTTTCAAACTGTCAAAATCTAGATTTTCCATCTGATGTCTGATGTTTCTCTGGGAACTGAGATAGCAGAGCTCGTATTTACCATAATCTCTGATTATTCTGATTGGTTAAGCTAAAGAAGAGGTACAACGTTTGTATTTATTTATTTTTTCTGGAAATATGATGATTTGTTCATCCACTAAACAAATACTGGCTTCTATGAACCATGTACAGGCTTAAGAGCTCAGGGGTTCTTGTCTTCAGGCTGTTTCTCTTACAGTAGAAAAATAGCTGAAAATCAGATAGGATGAAATTGAAATAACAATGAACTATGAAAAATACTGTGAATAAAATAAGAGATGGAGATATATGTAAGATGGAATACCTGGGAAGGCTGCGTATTTGGAGGTATCATCTAAGATCTGAAGCATTAGAAGACAGAAGGACTTCTACATTGCAAAAGAAAAAAAATGTATCAAAAATTTACATAATGCAAAGTTGTTTCAGTGTGCTATTACTGTTGCTGTTGATGATGACGATGACAATGAGCATATTAGGTGTTGCTGTCTAAGAACTATCAGTGACTCAACTGTAAGGATTGTGGCTTAGTGATGTGTGTTTGCAAAAGGCATCTGAGAGGAACTACAGATATGCTGTGATCTACCCAGACATCATTTACAAGGAATTTAGATTTTCAACGAAAGGAAGAAAAATATTTACATGAATTCTAAGAGGAAAAGAAAAAACAAAACAAAACAAAGCCCCGCGTGTGTAGAAAAGACACGTTCCGAAACAGGAGCAGAAAGTGTTTACAAATTTTGTCTCAATTTGGCCCCTGACCTTGACTGACGAGTGCTCGGTGCTGGATTCTTTCTTGCTGTAAATATGCAATCAATCCATATTTAGACATAAAGGAAGCATTAAGCTTGTATTCTCTCTCGCACTTATGTTCTCTCTCTTGCCCAAATGTCAGCCCCATGCTGTTACTTAGAAGTGTAACGTAAGAAGTCCTTTTTGAATTGAGTTCATAGTGTGAACTACAGTTGAATATAAATGCCATCTACAGAAAAATTGATTTCAGGGAAACAATTAGAGCTGTGGAGGCTAGTTTAATGTCGCTCTGTCATTTAATTAATAGGAAATGATTTAGTCCTTGGAAATTCCCTGTAAATTTTTTTTTCTTTTTTTTGAAAATGAGAAGAAGTGCTTGTTTGTTTAGTTAACTAGTACAAACCTGGTATAGGCTTCATGACATGTTTCATTTAATCCATGTGACAGGGCTTTGGCTTTTTTCTTTTTTGGAGGGGGAGGCAGTATGGGGAATTGAACTCGGGGGGCACTCGACCACCGAGCCACATCCCTAGCCCTATTTTGTGTTTTATGTAGAGACAGGGTCTCACTGAGTTGCTTAGCACCTTGCTGTTGCTGAGGCTGGCTTTGAACTCAAGATCCTCCTGCCTCAGCCTCCTGAGACACCACCATACCCTGCCTTTGGTTTTTTGAGGTAATAGAAATTACAATTTCATAATAGACATTTGCAATGCACTTTAATCAGCTTCATTGAGCCAGAACCGGTAACAGTGCTCTCGTTAAGGTGATAATCTTCAAAAGAGCTTTCAGAAGGTTTTTTTTAAATTTTATTTTTATTTATTGATTTTTTTAATGGCAGATGTGTGGTGTGGACATTTTAGAAACTTGTGGATAAAAAGAAAGGCTACTAACTAGGAGAATTTCCAAGATGATTAGTCAAGAGTCTTCTATTTTATCTGTCTTTCAAAAAGCATATAAAAAATGAAGTAAGAGTTGTATTATTAAGGAACAACCTTGAATATATGCTAATTACATTTAAGGAGTGAATCAGTTGCATGCTTCAGAATCTTATTAGTAGTAACACATCCTATGGAACACAATCGAAAAGTTGACTATGTCATAACACGCCAGGAGAGAGCTGCTGCTCTTAGGAGACAAATGAACAGTTATGGAGTTTTTAATATGAACCACTAAGGAAGAGAAGCACATTTCATATTTTGGGTCATATATACTGAGAATCTTGTAAACTAGGAGTTATGGGTCTCATTGCAAAGATAAGACAACCAGGGCTATTGGCAGAGAATAAACGCAAATTCAAGTTCTCCCTGGCTTCAAAGGCTGCCTCTTCCTACCCCTCTGATAGCAAGAAAAATAAAGCACTCTAATTAATCCAGGTAACTGGCCATTCATACCAACATGCTGACTGTTGTTGCAACTCCGCTCAATACGTATGGGGTATTTTGCTTCTAGTTTGATAGACAAGGAAACAAAAGCAGATACGTCAACCACAAGTTTATTGACAAGGTCATGATTGACTCATCTATGCAGGTCAGTTCTCAGTCTCCTTGCCTGTTGCTTCATCAGTGGGCTATGGATTTTCAAAACAGTGCTTTTTCTTTCACACAAACAAACAAACCGAGCACGGCAACAGAAGAAATCTTCTGAATCCGTCAGGCCCAACGACACTGAAGGATGAAATTTTATTGGCTTCGTATCGATTGTGTGATGTAGTTCGTGTGGCTGCTTAGTTGTAAAGAACAGAAATACAAGAAAGACATCCAAAAAGTATACTAGATTTTAAAGCTGGGATATTTTGTGAGAATTTTTGTATTATTTATGTTTTTTTTTTACAGCTGAGAAAAAGATAAAGATTTGCAAAGACACTTTGGGATAAAATAAGAGAGGATAGTTACAAAATCGTTATTATTGCCATCCAGTCCTTCAGAAATAAATGTATTGGCAGGGATGCATTGAGTGTTTACTAAACATAGAATTCTCAAGCCTTTAATTAGGGCTGCATTTGTTCGAGGAGATGGTCAGTCCAATGGGTCTGTCCATCTTATGAACACACATGGATTGCCGTACGTCCAATTATGGCAGTTGACCTTGAACGTTGGACAGCATAATGAATGGCTGGGCCATATTGTGTCACCTACAAGTCTATCTACAGCCCATGCATGATCAATATGGCCTGAGAAAATTGCAAAGGACCTTGAGCAGTTTTCTTGAGCCATCTGATGGCACATCATTTATTGAACCTATCTGAACTGTCTGCCTCTCCTATGCCACACTCTGCACTAGAGGCTGTAATACAGAATTGAGCAAGGCTCAGGTCCCCTGGAAAGTTAGAGGAACACACGGCCAAGAACAGCTATCATTCTGTATAATGAATGCACAATAAATATAGCTGAGCCCCATGGGAGCATCTGGGGAAGCATTTCTCTATTTACATGTCCCAAGGTGGCATTAGTAACTGGGTGGATAAAAGTGATGTTCTGATGGATTTAAAGGCAAAGGAATGCACCATCATGCGACATGGGACACCTGCAAGATGAGAATCTCCAGTACTGCATAAGAGATGAAGCAGCAGTTCAGTGAAAATTCCAACAGCTTATTTCCATCAGGGTCACCCAGCTTCCCAAACTCAAAAGATATGCCAAACGCATCTTGCTGGGAATGTCTGTCTTTGCCTCTGCTCTGCAGCTGAATTATATTAAATCTCTGCTAGTTTTTCACATCTCAAAAATAATCACGCGGACCCAGATCTTTGTCCAGGTCGAATATTCGTCCTGCTTGTCACAGGGACGCACCAGAGTGGAAACCAACAGACCCGCATTCTGATTTGGTCCGCCACCAGGTCGCTGTGGTTGTTAGGATGAGTGACTTCCCAGCCTAGAATCTGGATTTCTTGTTTGTCAATTTCTCGAGATGAAACTGGATCCAGCACTTCGGAAGACTTTCCTTTCCCTCTCAAATTTCAAGGAACTCAAAGCCACCGTTTGGAGTTAGAGTAGACACCCTCTGGGAAGATCAATCTGTTTGTGATTAATTTTTTTTTCTTGTTTGGGTTCCTAACAGCTCTATTTACATTAAATAACATACTTTATTCTCACTGTCCAACATGGTTGATAGAGCTGAGATAGACACGTGGCCAAATTAAGTCAGTGGTCAGTTTTCTCATTGGACTTCTAGCTTGGGCTATCTCTGAATAGAGGAGTTGCCCATCTTCAGATGCTCTGTGCAGTTATGATTTCTGTCACCTGCACTGAGAATGCCAAAGATGTGGCTCTACACCAATGTAGCAGATCCTGCTAAGCAGCATAGAAAGGAATGCCTTGATTTTTTTCGTCTCCAGACTCTGCTAAGAAGTTCCCCTATTCTTTACAATCAAACACTAATATTTTGCTTAAGATATCTTGAGTTGGTTGTGTTACAGCTAAAGAGTACTGAACAGCTCAAATGCCCCCAGAATGTGCTTAACATACACATTGATTCACAGCAGAATGCAATCCTAATAATAGAGACTCTTGATTCATTTAAACAAACAAGCTCAACAGCCATGATTAATAAATTAACACTGGACATTCAGTAAACCATTATTAATTCATAAGTCTGTCACAAAGACATTCTCAAATGACCAGAATTGGAATAAATTTGCTTATTCTGATTACAATTAATACGAGATTTCAAATGACACCAAAAACATTTTAGCTCCTTCTGTGCTAATCATTGAAGACTTATTTTTTTTTCCATTTCGTATCAGCGTAGCATGCAGTGACCATGAGCTAATTAATATTCATTTGATTCTTTGATTGTCTTTTAAAGCTCCAAGCCAACCACCGGCAAATATTGCCTGGAAGCTGTCAAACTCTAAATTATGCTTGAACTGGGAACACGTGAAAACCATGGAAAATGAGTCCGAAGTATTGGGCTACAAGGTGAGTATCACTTTTTCCTTTAATTGTATAAATTATGACATCAAAGAATCAAGAATGTCAACAAAAGTAGAAAACATTTGGTGCCTATGGAGATAGGACAATTTTACAAAGTTGTCTGAAAGTTGCTGCTTTTAAGTTCTTCACTGAAAATGTCTTAGAGTTTGAGTCCAGTGATGTATCCTGGACCTTCAGGACACAAAAGTTTACAGGGTTCAATATTGTATTTTATTTTTTTGGCAAATGACTCCCTTTGCCATCAAAGATGATGTGTATTGGGATAGTAGATATGAAATGTTAATGAGGTCAAAGAATATATTCAAATAAACTTTCTACAACTCAGGCTACAGTATGTTGTGACCTTTCAAAATCATACAGATAATTTAACAAAGATATCATCAGGCACCCAGAGCAGAGCATGTCCATCAGTGAGAGTGGACATCAGCCTCTGGCAGATGCAGATATTCAGACACTTGAAATGGGTCCAGACTTAACACTGACTTTAAACAGCAAGCACCAGAGATGATAGCCTCAAGCCATTTAATTAATAGAAATAAATCTAGTCATTCCAGAGATACTGGTCAAAGGAGAAATCCTTTTGTTTCTTTTTTGTTTTTTAAACTAAGATGGAACCCAAGTGTCCTATACCACTGAGTCACATACCCATCCCTTTTTATTTTATTTATTTTGTAATAGATTCTTGCTAAATTGCATAGGTCCTGGATAAATTGCTGAGGCTAGCCTCAAAATTTAGATTCTCCTGCCTCAGCCTCCCAAGTCACTGGGACTTCAGTACCTGGCAGATAATTTTTCTTACGAACAAATACATTTAAAGAACAGGCTTGACTTTTCCATATGAGGATCACAGTATTATAATGACATACTTCATGGTGTTCTGTAACAGGGTGTGAACATAACCGTGTGTGAAAAAAATCTCACGTCCATAGTAACTCCATTGATTGTTTTATCCAGATTCTATATCGGCAGAATAGACAGAGCAAAACTCACATTTTGGAAACAAATAACACCTCCGCTGAGCTCCTGGTTCCCTTTGAAGAAGACTACTTGATAGAGATAAGGACGGTCAGCGACGGGGGAGATGGGAGCAGCAGTGAGGAAATCAGAATCCCCAAAATGTCCAGTGAGTGGGGTCCCTGGGCTCTTGCAGATTTTCCAATTTAGACAGCCGCAGCATGAAATCTGGGCTCCAAGAAACTGCCCAATTTTAAAATATTGGGGAAAAACTAAAAGGCTTGTGGTTCCCTTTTTTTTTTTTTTTTGTGAACCAGAGAGGAGGAGACAGTTTTTCTTTGATCTTTTCAATTTGCATTGTGCTTATTTATTGCAGTTTTATGTATCTTCATTTGAAAAGAAAAAAAAAATATCTCTGTGTTCTTAGTGTGTAATTTCCTCATTCATTCTACTGGCACCAAAGATTCAGAACATTTTTATGGATTTTTTTTTTTTGGTACCGGGGACTTAACTCAGGGGCACTCAACCACTGAGCCACATCTCCAGCTCTATTTTGTGTTTTATGTAGAGACAGGGTCTCCCTGAGTTGCTTAGTGCCTTGCTGTTGCTGAGGCTGGCTTTGAATTCACGATCCTCCTGTCTCAGCCTCCAAGGCCTCATAGAACAGGGGTGGCAAAGGTGAAGCATGCATACAAATACTAGCCTTTCCAGATTCATGGTAGACGTCACCAATCAACATGAACCCAGCCACAACTTCTCAATAAGATACTTTATTCAAGCCAGAGCCAATCAGTAAAACTTAGGATAGAAGAACATTTTACTATCTGTGCTTTAGAGGAACAAGAAGGACCTGAAGCTCTGATCAGTTTGTAATCATCAACCATCCAAGTGCTGGCCAATTGTATTTTATTATTATTCTTTCTTTCTTTTCTTTCTTTCTTTCTTTCTTTCTTTCTTTCTTTCTTTCTTTCTTTCTTTCTTTCTTTCTTCCTTCCTTCCTTCCTTCCTTCCTTCCTTTCTCTCTCTCTCTCTCTCTCTCTCTCTCTCTCTCTCTTTCTCTCTCTCTCTCTCTCTTTCTTTCTTTCTTTCTTCTTTCTTTCTTTTTTGATACCAGCAATTGAACCCAGGGGTACTTAACCACTCAGCCACATCCCCAGGCCTTTTAATTAATTAATTTATTTGTTTATGTATTTATTTGTTTGTTTTGAGACAGGGTCTCACTAAGTTGCTTAGGGCCTCGCTAAATTGCCGAGGCTGGCTTTGAGCTTTCCATCCTCCTGCCTCAGCCTCCTGAGCCACTGAGATTATAGGCGTGTGCCACCCTACCCAGCTGTTTAATTTTAACCTGCACTTCTGGCCTGGTTTACCAGTTTTGACACTCTCCAACTGCTGTTTTACTTTTAAAACAGCCTAAAACAAAGAGTAAAGGGACTTCCTAAAATTAAACATATTGTCGTTAAAGTGAGTGTAATAAAATATAACATTAGAAGTGAAATGAGTGTTTTGGGTCTTGAAGAATTAATCTAGTGAGCCGATTATGTGTTTCCAAGTCATTTCATGTAATTCTCTTTATTTTGCAGGTCTGAGTTCCAGAGGAAATCACATCTTAGAACCTCACACCCATTTCCTGTCCAGCATCATTCTGATTTTTTACTGTTTTGCTATTCAGCCACTTATACGATGAATATAACCATAAATGGTTGGGAGTTTTCTGAAAGCTAGATGGTTCTATGCATATGCTCTCCAGCCTCCAACATGCGAATTCTTAATACAGATTTGTTTGGAAAGAAGAAAATGTATATTATTAAGATCTTGTAAATATCTGTGGTACATTAATAAAAACAATTTTAAACACTTTGGAATTTTAAAGTTCACAAGTGATTGCATACATTCAAAGGTGCCAAGTCAATCCGGGGAGTGGTAATTGCTGCGTCTTTTAAGGGACTTCTATGGAGAGTAAAAATAACTCCCCTTGAAGAGGATGATAGATACAAAATGGTTTTGAATCTATGTGCATTTGAATGTACTCCAGGCAATTCATTTCAGTATTTAGAAAATGCTCCTTGCTTCAAAATAAAATATAATTATTTGTTTACATAAATTGGGCTTCTTTCAGAGTACCGGCTATTAAAAGGCATGGTGTGCTTTAATATCTGAAGCAAGTTGGAACAAAAATATATTGGCACCTCCAAAGGTAGATAGACACGATGTTCTTCCAGACTAACTTTTGAGGCATTTCAGTCATAATAAGGACCAAAAGAAGTGCTTTCATGGCCAAGGAAAAGAAATGAAGGGAAATGAGCACCCACCTAAAATAACCCAGCCATTCTGATTTCCTGTAAACAGCATCTGAAAGTCAAGTTTACCCATTGAGCTGATTCCATATTCTAAGTCAGTTGCATGCACAAGAGTCAGGGAATGATGAAAAACCAAGAGCACTCTATGTGGCCTTCTTTTTATATAATAAAGAATCTAAGAACAGAAATATTTGACCAGGTTTTTTTATATTGTGGTCAAAATATATTTGCATGGTACGTGAACTCAGTTGTCAGACTTTTCTGCCATCATAAACATAATCCGACGTTAGCTAGGATTTAGAAAGATTTCTGTGGGTTGAGTCTCCTCTAGGATGGACGTGTCTCACTCAGTGGGCTCACTTCCTGGAAGAGCACAGCAACTGAAAGGTGAGTGAGTGCCATTCAGGACATCTGTCCATTTCCTTCATAGACAGCTGTGGGGGTTTACCCTGCTCTCAGCCCCTTCCACCTCCCAGCCACTGGTGGTGTGCTGGGGAACTTGATGTAAGAAAGGACACACCGGTTTCACTTTATTAACATGGTGCAAAGTTTTCAATTAGTTAGAACACATTTGAACCTTCTTCACTATCAAGTTTGGACCCTCCATGCACACAATTCTTTAAAATCAGATGTCATTTTTATTCCTCCAATGTTTGAGAACTCTTTAAAAGGCTCCCATGGAGTCAGCCACTGATGGACATTGGTTTTCCATGGCCTAGAATTTGCTCCTTGCCTGAGGAATGTGTTGTGCGTACAGTTCAAGTTAATGAGCCGGGTGCTGTGAGATCTGGTTGTGCTTTTATGGAGCTAATCAAACAACAGATACCATTTGCTTCACTCATGTCAACCACAGCCACTTGAGGACACATTTGTATGTCTGGTGTATGATCTTCATGGTGTCCTCAACCTGCTGAGACAAGATTTGTGTCCTCCTCCCTAGAAGGGAGAGTCAGAGTTAAGTCTACTGAATTTCGTGGTTTCACCAATCCAGTGAATCAGATCCATAGTCATTGCACATGAATCTAAAGACAAATCGTGTCTTATCAGTCTTACATGTTTGCAGAGTACCCTTTCAGTTTATGATTTCTGGAGTGCTTAAAGTCTACGTTATTCAATACCTGATATATTTTCTTCATTTTCCACTAAGTGTTTGGAAATGTAATGTATTAATATTAAGCAGTATGACTTGTGGCTCAGTTTGAATCACTACTCATGGTGAGATCTGAGACTCATCTTCAACATTTCCATTTCACTAATATCAGGATTATGGGACATGATGTATATAGAGAATATTTGGAATTGTACAAGGGACACTCTAAGTTGTTTATAAACATATCTGCTGAAGTCTCCTGCTTACAAATTAGACCACTAATGAAAAAGTTACCACAGTTCTTTAAGTGCCCAGTGTACTGTATAAACCAATTTTATTTATGTTTGTGTCAAAAGTTCAAATAGCTTCAAGACAAATGGGTTGTCCACCTACTTTTGACACTGAATCTCACTGAAAAATAAAATCAGTGGTGGTCAATCGCTCCATTTCAAGGAAGTTTTCTGCCTGATGATACCTACTTCCCTGGTGTACAGGAAGAATTTCAGTAGATCCCTTTATTGACTGAGTGGATAAGTGCTATAAAGTCTTATCAATATGATAATTAATTCATTTCCACATTTCTTACAGGAAAGGGGAAGGATGTGACTGGATCCATAAAACAGCCTGAGAAAGAGCAGGAAGTAAGAAACCAGAGACAGGAAACTTGTCAAAAGTAACTGTCCAAGACTATGGGTGGCCCAGATAATGTGGACTTCCCTGTGCAGCTCCATTTGTCTGTCTTTTATCCTTCTATTGCCCACTTTTAACTTTACACCAGAAGGTGGTTGATAGGAAGGCATGCCTGCTATCTTTAAAAGCAGAGAGATGAGCTGGGCGTGGTGGCGCACGCCTGTAATCCCAGCACTTTGGGAGGCTGAGGCAGGAGGATCACGAGTTCAAAGCCAGCCTTAGCAACTGCGAGGCGCTAAGCAACTCAGTGAGACCCTGTCTCTACATAAAACGCAAAATAGGGCTGGGAATGTGGCTCAGTGGTCGAGTGCCTCTGAGTTCAAGCTGCAGTACCAAAAAAAAAAAAAAAAGCGGAGAGATACCAATGGTGAGAGACGACCTGGACCTTCTATGAACCCCAAAGGCAGCAGCATAATCATTACCTCCCATGAATAATCCTAATACTTCAGTGCCTCTGGATTTTAGTAACACATATTCCATCTTGAGACAGCCATATGAGCCACAATGTATTACTTCATTTGCTATGAAGCTATATATTTATTTCAATAGTATTTGTTGTTCTTGTTGCTGTTGTTGTCCTGGAATTTGTTATTTTTTATCCCTGTTGAACTCAGCACTAAGATAAGAGTTCTCCCAAGGAACAGAACTCACACATAGGATGTGTGTGTGTGTGCACAGAGAGGGAAAGAGGCATAACATGGACATGAGTGATGAGATTAGGGAACTCGAGAATTCTAAGTGCAGGATGGCCTATGGTCTTGTTCCAGACAGAGCTCAGGGCTGAGAACCAGGAGGGCTGGTGGTCTAAGTTCCAGTTAGAGTTCCAAAGCGAAGGTAGGGAAAGACTCAGAGACTCTTCTTCAGAGAAAAATAATTGTTTCTTACTCTGATTTTGATTCTATGCAGGCCTTCAATGGGTTGGATGATGCCCACCCACACTGGGAAGGGAAATCTGTTTTACTAAGTCTACCGATCCAGACATTAATGTTATCCAGGCAAGTCTCATCACAGACCACACAGAATAATATTTAACTACACACCCAGGAACCAAGAGTCCCACCAAACTGCCATATAAAATTAACAGAAATGATGCTCTTTTGGTGATACTAATTCTATTCTAATCCCCACCCACTTTTCAAATGTAAAGATTTAAATTCGACTCTCACTTTATTTGTTTGGAAAAATGCAGAGTTGAGATGACAAGGTCTCAGAGTCCTTGTAAAGCCCTATGATTTTATATTAAGTGACATTGTCTGGCTCACTTTGGGCACCAGGCAAGGTTTTATGAACCTTCACCACCCCCCCACACACACACTCTGAAATGCTTTCTCAACTTTGTTTTATATTTTCTCGGGTTGAATGGAGCTTTCTTACCTGGAATTTACTACTATTGAGTATGTTTTCTCAAACTGCCCAGAGCACTCAGAGATGGAAGACCATGCCCACGAACCTGGTGGAGAATCACTTGTGTACTAGAGTAGTTACCAAGAGCAAGGATGGGATAAATTTTGTTCAGTTAAAAAAATAACAAAAATTTAGGTAATTTGGTAAGATTTTCGTAGTGAATAAAGTCATTGACTATTTGGGGGATTTTGACTCTCCCACTTTGTGTGGTAAAATGTGCGCTCTTTAATAAAACAAAGTTGGGCATGAAAGAAAGTTTCTTACACTCTGCTTTAAAATGTTCTTATTTGGCCAAAGCCTAGATAACTTTATAACAAGTTCTATTATTATTTAAAAATTTTATTTTATGAGAAAACTCAACATTTCAAAACCATTGGTGTTTCTTTTTTTTAAAACAATGTTATTGCTATTATAATTCACTCTTTTTCTTTGTTTTATTATTATTTTTATTTGTTCTTTTCATTATACATGACAGTAGCATGTATTCTGACATATTATACATACATGAAGTATATCATCCCATTCTTGTTGCTGTACATAATGTGGAGTTACACTGGTTGTGCATTCATATATGAATATAGGGAAGTTATGTCTGATTCATTCTACCATCTTTTTTATTCCCATCTCCCCTCTCTTCCCTTCATTCCCTTCTATAGAATTAATGTATGTCTATTTTTCCCTACCATCCCATCCATATACCAGAGAGAACATTCAGCCTTTGGATTTTGGGGGATTGGCTTAGTTCACATACCATGATATCCTCCAGTTTCATCCATTTACCATCAAATGCCATAATTTTATTCTTCTTTATGGCTGAGTAATATTCCATTGTGTATATATACCACATTTTCTTTATCCATTCATCTGTTGAAGGGTACTAGGTTGGCTCCATAGTTTTGCTCTTGTGAATTGAGCTGCTATAAACAGTGATGTGGTTGAGTCACTGTAGTACGCTTTGAAGTCCTTTGTATATATGCCAAGGGTTGGGATAGCTGAATCAAATGGTGGTTTCATTCCAAGTTTTCTGAAGAATCTCCATACTGCAGTTTGCAGTCCCACTAGATATATATGAGTGTACATTTTACGCGACATTCTTGCCAACATTCATTGTTACCTGTGTTCTTGATAATTACCATTCTGCCTGGAGCGAGATGAAATCTAGTTTTATTGTGCATTTCTCTAACTGCTAGAGATGTTGAACATTTCTTTTCATATATTTGCTGACCAATTGTATTTCCTCTGTGAAGGGCCTGTTTTGTCTTATTTTGTAACTATTTCTTTCTTTTTGGCATCTCAGATTAGTAAGTTCCACTTTAAGCATAGTGACCTGGAGTTTGTGTCCCAAGATCTTTCTTCGTGTCTCTCGACACCAAGGTTCCAAGTTCTATGGAATTCCTATTTATTCATTAATCCAGCCACGGGCTTAGGAAATGTGCTCTAGCATTTATAATAAACCAAGAACATATGTAAGAGTACTTGGAAAATAGAATGTCAGAATCCTGATTGTTAAATATTTTCCTTAAAACTTGGAGATTTGATTTCTTGCTATCCTTGCTAAAAAAACTTTTTTCCAGTAAATATATAGAGTAGATTTTAGGTTTGCTTATAGATCTCACCAGCTACTATTCCTGTTCTTAGTAGCACTTAGTATAGTCCTGTCCTGAGAGAATGATGCTTACGACATGTGTTTTCTTACAACACGTAGCTGAGTGTTGAGACAATTTGCTTTTTCTTCGATTCCTTAAGAACACAAGTGCTTTTATCTTACGAGCCTAACAGAAATAGTAAGCTAACAAACTCCAGATTTAAAGTGGGTACATGCTATATCCTTGAAAGAAACTCAATAAAGATAAAATTCTTGGAATATAGACGTTTTGAGTAAACATCAGCAATGCTAAGTTATTGTGCCATTTTTCATAATGTGTACCTTAAAATTTAGTTAGGCATGCTTTGGAAGATAATGAGTTTGCTCAGAGCAAAGCTCTGGAGAGAAGAAAATTCAGCAACTCTTTGAATAAGGGCAGCAAGCTGCAGCTGAATGAGAGAGAAAAGAAATCCTGATGTAAATGGCTTTCATTCTGCACCCCATCAAAGACAAGGAAGCATGCTGGCCTGGTATACTGGTAAGTTGCCACATTATTCCAGGAACTGGAAGCTCTATTAGATAGGGTCCTATTCTTGGGCACTGTTAATCAATATTTATAAGTTCCTGTGAAAATGAAAAGCACACCATAAATTCTGATAATTTTTATTATGGTGATTTTTTTTTCCTGGAAGTATATTGACTTTTTGCAATGCCAGTTTAAGATAATGACGGGGGCCAGGTACCATGCCTGGGGGGAATAGTAATTGGGAAGTTTGAAAGGCAATGATCTTGAGATACTGAAATTTTAGATGAATTCTTAATAGCCTGAATAGACTAAGTAGCTTTAGTTCAAACACAAAGCGGTCTACTTCTAGTCCTGATTGAGTTTTCAACTTGTGAAGTGAGTGTCATAGTCTCAGAATTTGTTCCTTAAATGGTGGCTATTTATACTCATAACCAACCTCTAGTATTCTCAGGCTCCTCAGATAGTAACAACAATGACTTTGGGCAACATTTAGTACCTGTAAGTGCAGTAGTTACAGAATTTCCCAAATCAAATTTCAGTAGATTAATTCCTGTCTATTTTTTGTTGACAGCCATGTGTAATTGAATAGATCACTGACCTTCTAATCAGATCATTTTCCTTACCTGGTTAAAAGTGAAATTTGTCATCTGCATGATGATTATATCTAGGCCTGCTGACTCGGACAGAACTATGTTCCAGAAGTGCATAGCCTTAAAGCATTTCTCAACCATACCCCTAAAAGCAATTACCATACCCCTAAATAGCTCAAGTTATTTTGAACAGGGTTTAGAACTCCTATTTTAATCTGGACGGAAGCTTAAGAAAGAGGTGGAATGAGTTATAGACTATCTTGAAAAACTACAACATATCGCTGTTGATAGAAGAGAAATTTAATATTCACTTCATACCTATAGATAATACAGAGACTAGACTTTTCCACCTGAAATTGATATGTTTCAGCAGAAAACTCCTTGTCTTTAACCATAATATGTTATGTTTTATTACACTGCAATGTATCTAATTACCTTTTTTAAACCCCCTATCTTATTTTTCTAGTAAATGAGTGGCCAAGAAGGTGCACTTTCTCTTTTGATCACCCTCTATCATCCAGGTCTGACCTCCAGTAACTGCTCACAACATTTATTTTGAAAGAATAAATGACCGCAAGGAAGGATTGAGGGTATATTGACAGAATCTCATGGTCACTCCTACAAAACTGGCAAAGCCTTCCACCAACATAGTATCTTTTAGTAAGCCTTCCATATGGAACTATGATAATTTAATATCCATAGTTGGCATGCCTCGGTCTGCATATAAAGTATTTTAATTTTTAAAAATCTTCTAAAATGAAAATGAGTGTTAGAAGGGTGATTTTTTAAATAGAAAATGCTGCGTAATTAGATGAGAGTTTCTTCTCTTTCCTTTGAAAGATTTTTAACAGACAAAATATTTAAAAATTTGTCTGTGAAGCTTGGCATGGTGGTACAAGCCTGTAATCCCACGGGCTCAAGAGGCTGAGGTAGGAGGATTGCAAGTTCAAAGCCAGCCTCAGCAAAAGTGAGGCGCTAAGCAACTCAGTGAGACCCTGTCTCTAAATAAAATACAAAATAGGGCTGGGGATGTGGCTCAGAGATTAAGTACCCTTGAGTTCAATCCCTGGTAACAAAAAAAAAAAATATCTCTAGGAACATGACTCTCTGAATTGTATAGTCTAGAGAGGGTGTAGTACCCATAATGTCTAGTAGCTTTTTCCCGCCTCCCAGTTAACTAAAGTCTATGCACCTGAACATACCTGGTAATGATTTAGTTGTGCTGCAATATTAAATCCACACAGTCAGCCAGGAGGGTCTTTTCATTTGGCATACATATAACACAAAGCTATAATTTCTTCTTTGTAGATGCATATTCCTTAGGTCATGCTATAAAGATTTCATCCACTTGATTTCCAAGGATTCAAAATACCTGAAGGATTTCATTAAAATCTTGGAGGGAAAAAAAAAAACCAGTTTTTTTGCACTACAGAGGCTGGAAACTTTCAGCTCAAAATGAGCATCCGCAACAGACAACCTGCATCAGTGTGTATTTATTTGAACAATGAAAGAGTTGCTGGTATTTATATGGCAGATTTCACATCAACCTAGCCTTCTCTGGGGTAACTCTGGGCCCTGCCTTCTTGCCTGGCCTTCAGCTCGTGAGCTAGCACATGAGCCTTTTCTTTGAGAACAAGTTTCACTTCCCTTTACTACATTGTACTCCCAGCTTCCATGATCCACTTATGAATCATTTGAGGTACTTGAATTTCAACCCCTGTTATACGTGAGGCAGCGTGAAAGCCAGTCAATAGTCGACAGCAAGTTATGTCGGGAAGACTAGCATACTAGTCCAGACTAGCCAACCCCAGTTGCATGACCTGAAGCAAGACCCTTATTGGCTCTGAACTTTAGTTTCTTTATAAATAAAGTGAAAATGATGCTTCCCTCCATGTATCTCACGGAGGGTGTTCTAATGCATACATGGAATAAACTCTTAAAAAAGATCATAGATTTTGAAATGATAGAAATTTTCAAAGAGGCATGGATGGGCTTGGACCTGTTTGCATTCTTCCTTTTGATGAATCCTATGATTGACTTTCCAATTAGCCTGTTGGAGTCGTTCCTTTCTGAGATCATCTTAATTATGTCATTGCTAATTTTACCGCACGTTGTTGATAGCTTATAATTAATGTCATTGTTTTTCAGAGCATGTTATCTTACACTCATTCACACGAGCACTTCCTTTTAGCTCTCGTGAACTATGAGCATTTGATATAAGAACATGGGACATTTATATAAAGTGAAACCATGAAGCTATATTCACAAGAAATTTGTCTTTTAACAACATAGTTTCCTGTTGACATTCGGCTCAGAAACATTACAGCTACCTATGAAAGAGGTCCACATTTATAACTCACCCATTCACTCAAGAAAACAGTCTCTGTTTGCATGTTCTGAATATTGCACAAGACCTTGTAGAGAACTAGCAAAGAGAAAAAACATGACATAAAAGTAGAGAACAGGCAGTAAATAATAAAGTCTTTCGCCTTAAGGAAAATAACCACAAACTGTGATAAGAGCTGAAGGGAGATAACAAAGAAGCTGTGACGGAAAATGAAATAAGATATCAACACTGGAAAGAGGAAGGAGAGCTCAGTATGTTCGAGGTACTCAAAGAATTGGGGTGAGGATGGAGCATGGAGCCCAGATGGGAGGGTGGTCTGCATGCACAGGGATAATTGGAAGCCCGTTATCCCAGACATTATAGGATCTAAGAAGCAACTTCTATTTCTGTTTTGAATATATTTATGTTTTCAGAAGCCACACTGCTGACAGGGAGCTAAATGCACTGTGAGGAGTCCAAGAATACAAACAAAGATAATGATTCTGACATTCATCCCTGTGATAGGTAAATGTTGGCCGGACTCAGTTGGCAACAAGGATGGAGACCTGCAGGATTGTCAGGAACATATCCATGGGATATGAGGAGGGTAAGGTCTCCAATGGTTTATTAATGGGAAGTAGTGACCCTTGACCTCTGAGGTGAGTTTCAAAGGGACTTACTTCATGTTAGGAGTCTCAGATGTACTGTTATCTAATCTACTGCTTGTTAGAGAAATACTATTTAGTTGTACGCACATGGTCTAATTAATGCATATTGTTCTTTTATTATAAGAACCTCCCCCACAAACACTGCCTATATCCATAAGCCATCCAAACAGTTAGATTGAGAAGACATTCATCCTGACTTTGTCTAACTTAAAATTGTTCAGGAAAAAAGTTTATTAGAACAGAAACAATGAAATACTATGCAGCCATAAAGAGGAAAGTGATCCCATCATGTGCAATAGCATGGGTAAACCTGAAGTAAATGATGTTAAGTGAAATAAGTCATGTGATTGAGAGAAAAGTGCCATGTGATCTCGTTCCTATGTAGAATATAAAAATCCATATAAAGGTCCCATACAGAGGAGAGTAGAATGTGGTTCCCAGGAACTGTGGGGCTGCATTAGAAGGACAGGGAGATAAGAGGAGAGGTTGGCCAAAGGAAAGAGGATTTTAGTTAGATAGGAGGCATAAATTCAGGACATCTGTTTACAACATGCTTAATAATAATATGATGAATTCTTGAATGGCAAGAGAATGGAAGTGAAATTTTCTCACCACAAAAAATATCTATGCAGATAAAGTGGCAGGGTTTAGTTATTTCATGATGTATGCATTCTTTCCATATCATGTTGTGCACAATGAATACATGGAACTTTATACATCAATTTACAAACATTAAGAAGAGATAAATACAAAAAAGATTAACCACGCAATGCCATTGCCAGATTACACTGGGCAATTAAGATTGAATACCGATCAAGTGAGAATAGAAAGATTGTTCAGGCTTAACTGTATTCCAAAATGAGAACTTGTTTTTTTTTTTCATCTTTGACTCCATTCCAAAAAAAGGTTTTCACACTCTGATTAGTAAGCCCGGAGGGATATAATGATTTGCTGTTCTCTGGCCTTTTCCTTTCATGCGTTTAGAGCTTTGCTAATGCCTCTGGAATGTTCTCCTTCCTTTTGCTCCTGGAGAGCAGCACCTTAGTTATAGCACCAGTGCCAGTCACTGCCCACTATGGGGACATCCACTTGGCCCCACCCTCCTTTCAGACTAAGCATGTCTTTCTCTCAGTCCTTGTAGTTCTCTGAAGACATCTTTATCACAACATTTGGCACTTGTTTTTTCTTTGTTTTAAATGTTGATTTCTTGTCCTAGTTCCCTCATGTGATGGTGAGTTAGTTGTGGATTATGAATTCTCCAGCACTGATTAATATGCTGAGAACAGAGGCGGCTTTGGAGAAATATACAAAGAAGATAAGAATGCAGGGAGAAAAAGAAATGTAATCTGTGTGTGTTTATTTTCCAGAACATCTGAGTGTACTTTGCCAGACACATATTTTAAAACAGAAAGAACCCAAATACAAGAATACAGAATTGTAATATTAAATACTATAGGTGGCCTATAATATTTTTAGAATGTTTATAAAAAGTGTATCTTAAAGTAGGAAGAGAAAAATGAGCATGTTATTAACATTAATCTTTTATTAGTTCATCTCAGGCAAGCTGATGAACAAACAAATTAGGACATCACAAGTGACTTCATGTGAATTACTTTCTAGGATGTGTATTTATGACAACTCTGTTGGCTTGTGTGCTAAAGGCTTCATCCCCAGGATGGAGGTAGTGGGTGGTGGTGGAACCTTTAGGAGGCAGGGCCTACTAGGAGGCAGTTAGGTCAATGGGAGGGTGGAAGCTTTAAGGGGCGGGGCCTACTGGGAGGCAGTTAGGTCATTGGGAGGGTGCCTATTGGGAGGTGGTGGGAGCATTAGGGGGCGGGGCCTACTGGGAGGCAGTTAGGTCATTGGAGGCATGCCCTTGAAAGGAGTATTGGGACCCCCTTTCTCTCTCTCATTTCTTTACTTCCCTGAAGTGACAAGTTTCCTCTACCACACACTACCCACCATCACATAGTGCCTCACCACAGAACCACAATCTTCAGAGCCAACTGACCATGGACAAAGCCTCCTCACCAGTGAGTCAATAAAACTTTTCCTTCTTTAAATTGATTTACCTTGGGTATTTGTCACAGTGACAAAAAACTAATATATATTCTAATTACACACATTATTTCGGTTCTAATCACACATTTTTGAAATTGTTCTCTAACTTTGTTGTAAAATGATTTCACAAAAAGATGCTTTATTTTTATCTTTTTCTTCTCATAACATGTATCACACATTTTATCGGTTATCTCATTTCTCTTAAACATGAATCCTGGTATAGTGGCTCCATCATTTAGGTAGTAGAGTATCTTAGAACAGAAAGGTAGACATAGTAATTCTAGTCCCTCAAAAATGCCCATGTCCTAACTCCCACAACCTTTGACTACATTACCCTATATGGCAAAGAGGGTTTTGAAGATGTGATGAAATGAAGAATCTTCCATTGGGTGAAGATCTTAGATTATCCAGGTGAGCCCGATATAATCCTAAGAGTCCTGAGTGATGGAGAAAAAATAAGAGCCAGAGTGACAGGGAGGTGATGTCAGACTATGTAGGCTATGGCTGGCTTTGACCAAGGGGAACAGGGCTGCAAGCCAAGGCATGCGGACCAGCTCAGGCTGCTAGACAAGCAGCAAAATAGATCTTCTTTTAAAGCTCCAGGAGAAATGCAGCCACATGCAAACCTTGAATTTAGCCCAGTGAAAATCTATTTTGCAGCCAGGCACAGTGGCTCATGCCTTGAAATTCCAGCGGCTCAGGAGGCTGAGGCAGGAAGATTGCCAGTTCAAAGACAGCCTTAGCAACTCAGTGAGACCCTGTCTCTAAAGAAAATACAAAAAAAAAGGGCCGGGTATGTGGCTTAGTGGTTAAACACGTCTGGGTTCAATCCCCAGTACCAAAACAAACAAAACAACAACAAAAATTTTGGCAGTTTTACAAATTTGTACCATAGTATAATAGCAGGCAGATACATATAGTGAGTTGACGAAATGTCCCAAGTTCACACAGTGAATGAAAAGGCATAAAGAAAACCCATTTTACTTAACTGTCCGTAGAAAAAAAACCCAAAATTTATATATGCACACACAGATGCATAAATAAAAAATAGAAGTATGTGTTTAGCTCTGTATGTCTGCTCATATATGATGTAAATCTATATGTATATATTATGCACTTATCATTACCCATGCTGTCCTGACTTGTTCATTTTGATTATTTGAAAATGGTACACCTTTATGGTAATGAAAGAGTAGAGACCTGCAATATCCAAATGCTACTAAATGCTGTCCAGGTACCTTGTTTCGTAAGATTCTGAAGCTGGAGGTCACACAATAATGCACTACGTTATTTCTGGTGTTATCTTCAGGTTGTCAATTAATCATGCCCCATAAATTTCTTTTACTTTGTGCATGTGTGAAAATGTGTATGAGGGTCTTCTTTTAAAGCACTGGGAGTATTTGCAATCAATTTTTATCAACTATTGCTGCTGATTCTTTATGATGTAGGTATGGAGAATCTTGAGGTCAAAACTCACGACGGTAGAGATGAAGTGATAATCAGGTACTTAGAAAGGAATGAAGAAGAGAGAAGAGAAGAATGCCCCAGGACAGGAAAGAGTGTGGGAGCAGATATAAATGGAAGGACAGGCTGTAATCCCAGCACTTTGGGAGGCTGAGACAGGAGAATTTTGAGTTCAAAGCCAGCCTCAGCAACGGTGAGGTGCTAAGCAACTCAGTGAGACCCTGTCTTTACAGAAAACACAAAATAGGGCTGGGGATGTGGCTCAGTGGTTGAGTATCCCTGAGTTCAATCCCTGGTACCAAAAATAAAAATAAAAAAATAAAAAATAAAATTGGAGGGACAGGGACACCTTGCAGAAAACCAAGCTCTGAAGTCACATGGAGGAAATATTTGAAGGGAACCAAAGCAAAGGACTCCTTTCTAGAGGCATGAAGAAAATATATCAATTTGTAATTCTATTACTTTACAGATTCTGAAATGCATCTTCCCTTCTCTGAGCCTGGTTATTATCTCTTGCAAAAGTACACCAGCCTCTACCTTAGGAGGCTATTGTGCTGCTTAATTAGACCAATGTGTGTAAAACTCTTAGGAGAGGTAAGTGTTCAGCTAATATTATAGTCTTTCTTCCTTTCTGATGTCTGCCCATTGACACTGTGCTGCAGACTGTAGAGTAACACATCCCCAACTTGGCTGCTCTCAAGTGATACATGCTAGAATTTTCTGTTCACTTTTGAAATAAGCAGTGTTGAATCAATTTTATATCCCTTGATCAAAAACACCTCTCAGAGCATAATAATACATTATGCTTCTTTGAAGGACATGTATTCTATAATTTCAAACATTCCACATTTTTATTTGTCGATGGACATTTTTGTTCATAGAAATTTACATGACAGAGATGACATGATGTAGACAATATGATGTAGATATTATGATGTAAACAATATGATGTAGACATTTAGAGCAAAGTCTTGAAAACAAGCCTCAACATATCTGAGCATCTGAATCTATCCTCATTGTCTTGACTGCATTGACTTTAAAACAAATATTTAATATTTTGATAATTGTTAGGAGGATAAAATTTCATGTTTATATGAAAAGGTGCCATACAGAGCTAAAAACACCATACAGATATGAGATTGTAATTACATCATGTACCCTCTGTGCAGCCATTTCTCCCACCACGTGAATGAAATGCGGATGGTGGCCTCTAAAAGCCTTGTTAGGTTGAAGTAAAGAAAAAAATTAGATGTGCTCGGGCCACAAGGTCAGAGACTGAAGATGAATGAAAAAAACCCAGTTATCCCTGTGAAAAAATACTTCAATTCAAAGTCAATGCCCAACCCCTAACGAGCTGGTAGATTGTGGTGCACAGAGACACTGGTGCTTTTAACATTTTGCATTAACATTTAATCCATTATGATGCTTTGCAATAATGTTAGTGATAAGAATATCTGTGTCCCAACCCCTCTGACTTATTGAGAAACCACATATGAACCCCTTTTTGCCTCTGGGTTCCAATATTGAAAATGAAGAAAGAAAGGAAGGTGGTAACAAAGGGGAAAAAATGTTTAGACATTAATTTTTATTTATTAGGACATTTCCCAAAATACTTTCTGTAGAATATTAAACCCATGACAGACCTCTCCCCAGGGGCGGAAAAACATTCCATGATCAATTCTATATTGGTCAAATTGCATTATTTTCCTGTCTAGGAGCTTTCCTGTCTAAAGATTCCTAGAAATCTCACAGTCAACAAAGCAATTACTGGACTGGGGTTGTAGCTCAGTAGTAGAGCACTTACTTAGCATGTGTGAGGCATTGGGTTTGATTCTCAGCACCATATATATAAATAAAACAAGTTCTATCAACAAAAAAACAAAAACCAATTACTTCTGAAATTTATAGAAATTGCACTAATAATATATCACCAAATCCATGGAGAAAGGTAAAGGAGATAACATCCCAAGACTTTGCATCTATAGAAGATAACATCCCAAGTCCTTGAGTCTAGAGGAGCTGACATCCCAAGTCCTTGGGTATAGGAGATGACATCCCAAGTCCTTCAGTCTATAGGAGCTGACAACCCAAGACCTTGAGTCTGGAGGAGATGACATCCCAAGACCTTGAGTCTAGAGGAGCTGACATTCCAAGACCTGCAGTCTAGAGATGACATTGCAAGACCTTGAGTCTAGAGGAGCTGACATCCCAAGACCTTGAGCCTATAGGAGATGACATTACAAGTCTTTCAGTCTGGAGAAGAAGACATCCCAAGAACTCAATTCCAGAGGAGATAACACCCCAAGACCTTGAGATCCCCTATCACTGGGGTGTTTGGTTCTCCAGGAGGAAGGAGGAATGGCTTACTTCCTTCACCACTATAGCATGGGAAACTTTCTTACCAGTCAGCCCCCACAGAGGTAATGTGTGGCTGAGAGAAGAGTTCGCACCTTGAGTGTGTGGGCCCGAGTGCCGGCTGGCTGGACTGGTGTGAGGAGGATGCTTCTCAGGGACTAATTTACACAAGGAAGTGACTCCCCTCTCTTTTACAGCCCACACCAATTCTTGCCAGCTGCAGCATCCACATCTGCCTAATCCAAGGGGACTCTGAACTCCACGTAGAAGAGTCTGAGAGGAGAAATGGTTGGTAGATGAGATACCTGTGACATTTGGGGAAAACACAATTATATAAAGCCCTGGTTTACCAGCTTCTCTCACCATTGCAGGGGGACCATCTTCTCCCTCAGCCAAAGGATATATCCTGGCAGTGAGCAGCAGAAAAGAGCTCTGTAGACTTTTAAACAGACTTGAAATGCACCCCAGGGTCTCCTAATGAGGATTTACCTACACATGCAAAATGCAAAAGAGAAATGGAGCAATTAACCAGAAAATTAAGACCCCTCCAAGTCACAGGAAGTTGATTTTAGCAAAATAGTATACATCAAGTTTTTCTAACAATTGTTGACATATAAACCTTTAATGGCTAACCACATGTGGCTGGTTTTCTCTGCTGAAGGATACTCACACATGCAAGATACATAATCTTCTTTATTTCTCACAATAATCCTCCAAGGAAGTTATTTCTCATACTGGTTGTACAAATAAAAAAATAATAACAACAACATTGAGAAAGAAGAAATGGTTTGCCCAAGTCGCTACTATGCAGGAAAATGGCAGACAAGGAATTCACGTGGAGCCAACTGCATAACCTGTACTCTCTAACCACTAGGCATGCTGACTCCCTGCCTGGGCTGGGTGTGTTCTACTCATTCCTCTATATCTATTCAACTCTGCCTGCTCCTTCCATTATTCTGTCAGGATTATCTGTAAAGATTTTGTTAATGAGTTTCTCTTTCTCTGACTTCCATGTAAATTTGGCCGACAGATCACAGTGGCTGATGGCTGGTGGACATTCCTTTAATTCTTTTTTATTGCTATTGCTTTTCTCAAGCAGCTAACTGGGATCTTCTCTCTCATGATTCTGGTAACCTTTTCTCTGTCTTGTCTTTGGGCCAAGTATTATGTGGGGGATTCCTTGCAGAGATGGCGACAGTTATTCTTCCCATTCTTGTAGGAGCATTCCTTTGCAGAGTGACTTTGTCTCTAATGTAGAAGCAGAATTTATTTTCGTACCCCATTCACCTGCACAGGATTGCTCTCTTGCTTTGTACAAGGGACCCTGGTTAATGGGATCTTGGTTTTTGGACCTCAAGAGGTCTTCATCTTCTGTCCTCCTATCTTTGAAACTCTGAGACTCCCATGTGACAAAGCCTGGCTAGAATCCTCGAGGATGCCTGGCCCAAGAAGAGATTGGCCCATGATCTAGAAATGTAAAGTTCATCTGGGACCACCTAACTTCCTTTAATCTTGCACCAAAGGCAAGACCAGTAGAGGGACTGCCCAGCTGAACCCGGCCCCAAGAGCTCACCCAGAGTGATCCAACAAATCATTGTTTGTCAACACTAAGTTTGGGGCTATTTTTTGCTAGGCAACAACAATAGGTAACTAATGGGGTTGCTAAGTAACCTGTGCTTCTATAGATAGTCTTGCGGTGTGTCAACTTTTCTCAAATCGTCATTTTGGGATGTGCCATCTGGACTCCTGCGAAACCTACCATTACAGCCTGATGAAATATCAGTGAGCTCTTTGGAAGAAGACTACTTGAGGCTCTATGTTTCCATGTTCTGCTGCGATGCAATAATTTCTGTAGCCGACCCTATTTGTAATAATTACATAGAGTCATTAGTTGGTGTCAAGCTTGTATTATTTTTGCATTATCTCCAATATTAACCACTACAAACCTAAGATTATGTAATATTATTAGCCCCATTTAACCAATAAGAAAGATGTTTAAAGAGGTGAAACCTGTGGACTCCCAGGTGTACTATCAGCTACCAGTGGGATAGAATATAAACCTAGATTCCCAGTTGACTCTAACACTTGGATTCTCCCTACTGTCTTCTCTCAAACTGTCTTAGAAACAGAAACTTTAGTTCCAAAAACTGCTGCACAATAGACCATCAGCAAAACTCCATCAAGTTGGGAATTCCAGGATTTCCATTCCATGAAAGGTTGTGATTTCCTGTCTCAAAGGATAAAGGATGAGGGTCACAATTGGAAAAACATATTCCAACACTATGGAGTGCATGTCACTTAGTGGGCCTTCAAGAAGACCATGTTCAGCAGGGTGCGGTGGCACACGCCTGTCATCCCAGCACTTTGGGAGGCTGAGACAGGAGGATTGCAAGTTCAAAGCCAGCCTCAGCAACAGCGAGGCGCTAAGCAACTCAGTGAGACCCTGTCTCTACATAAAACACAAAATAGGGCTGAGGATGTGGCTCAGTGGTCAAATCCCCCAAGTTCAATTCCCAGTACCAAAAAGAAAAAAAGAATAGCATGTTCAAGTCACCAGTATAACTGGATAATGCCTAGTGTTTTTGTTTCCCAGTTAAGTCAATTTTGAAAACACTTGCAGATCCTCAGGAATAAAATTGGATGTGTACCACAGGAGGGGAGTAGTTGTGGCCCTTCTTTGCTTTATATATTCAACATTTAGCTTCCTTGCAAAAGTCACCAGGGATAGAGCACTTACGTTCACATATGTCCCTGAGGGACTACGCCATCCAAAGGGTCCTCGCAGATTCCTGAGATATGACAAGGGGTAGAATTTGTGCTGAAGAAGTGGGCACATGGAGGAAATGGAAATGCATTTTGAGGTCAGTGTGGACTCCGTTACGAGTCAATAGAGGCTGGAATGTAATGGCAGCGTGTTTTAGCAGAGGCAGCAGAGATGTCACATCATATATGAATGTGTGGGCTAAAATGTGAGACAGGCTAAAATGTTACCAGGTCTGGTCACCAATGTGACACATAGCAAGTTCCTTAAACTGGAGGTCCTGCTGTTATTTGCTACAAATAAATAATAGGACGTGCCTCTCGTGGTGGTGTAGAATTGAGTAGGGTGATGTGTGTGTAGAGCTAATCAGGATACACCATGCATCCTACCAGTAAAATAAGTTTATCTATCTATCCATCCATCCATCTAATTTTTGGCACCAGGGATTGAACCCAGGGGTACTTAGCCTCCTGAGCCACAACCCCAGCCCTTTTTTTAAATTTTAAATTTTGAGACAAAGTCTCACTAAGTTGCTTAGGGCCTCCCTTAGGTGCTGAGGCTGGCTTCAAACTTCCATCCTCCTGCCTCAGCCTCCCAACCTGTTGAGATTACAGGTATGAACCATGGTGCTCACTAAAATAAGTTACTTTTTAAAATCATTGGTATGCCTAATACATTGGCCTTTAGGGATCTTCTCCCATTTAGTGTTGCTCCATTCCTCTATGATGAATACATCATCCACTTTGCAATTTTGAAAACTGAGGCAAGGTATCTACCTAAGATCTTGCTGCCAGAATAGGTTTAAACTAGGACGTGGTTTGCACCGCCTATAATGCCATGAAATCTAAGGATATTTTTTTTTTTCTTTTTTTCCCTCCTCAAGAACTATTCTCCTGGTCGTCCTGCCCCTCCCAGAATGGAGGGTGTATGTGCATGCATGAATATGTGTGTGTGTGTGTGTGTGTGTGTGTGTGCGCGCGCGTGTGTCCAAGCCCTCCCGCAAGAAAAGCACAGCCACTCTGCCTTGACCTTCGTGGTGCCTGTTTGTTGGTGGGGATGCATTTATCAGAATCCAAGACTGCCCTCTTACCTTCAGGGACCTCCTGCACACCACAGGAAGGCAGCTGCTCAAGGAACTCGGCTCCATTCATAGCCACAGAACAGAGAGAGAACTGCTGGCTCCAGGGAGGGATCCGTGACCTTGGCCTCATTAGCAACATGCTTTAACCACCAGCGCCAAGCAACCACAGGTGGCTGGGCCCTATGCAAATGTTCCGCATCTCATCTCCTGCAAACATCCATGTTTGAGAATACCAGTATGACTTATAATGCTGGAATGACTGTCCAGGTCCCAATGGAATGGTTCCATGGTATTGATTTTCAATAGTTTATTTGCTATCATCAGCTTAACTTCACCTGCTCGAGTGCGAACTTCTCTAATTCCAGTCTGAAACAGAATACAAGAAAATGATTTTAGCCCAGTCTGCCGCCACTCCGAATCCTTTATGGAAGTAGACTGGATATAAATCTTAAATAAAATAAATCAACTTTGAGGTTCTCCCACATTTTCATGATCTTGCAAGATTAATTTCCTTTCCTTTAATCTGTTTCTAATAAAAGGGATATTTTCTTTGAGACATGGCCCATAGTTTTATTCCACGTGTATTATTCTCATAGATACCTTCTCTTCCATTTGAAGAGAACTTTTGAGAGGACTGAGAAAAACCTTACTGAAAAGCCATTTGTCTAGGAGATGAAAAAAAAATGAGCAACAAGTGTGGGAAGAAAAATAGTAAAGCAATATATAGGAATAATAAAGAGAGGCATCATTCAGATTGCAATAGACTCTTCTACTAAAAGTTGCACACTTATTATATAGCACTGAAACATTTCAAGTCCTGGTGATTGGGCCGTTATTATATCATCTATAAGATGTTTACAGAATTAGGAAAACTTTGCCTGGTCATGCAGCTGGTGTGAAGGTTTCAGGATTTCAGGACTCCATCCACCAAGGCAGCCAAGCTCAGTGCCTCACCCTAATCACTGGGCTTCACTGCCTATGAGAATACCTAGAGGAGCAGAAGGCTTGGGGTCAACTCTTGCTGTGAATCTTGGCTCTGGGCTTTTGGTCAAAACATTTCACATCCATAAGCCTGAGTTCCACTGGTGTAAAATGAAGACAGAATCTGTCTCTCACTACTAAGGCATGCAAAACAGTGATCCTACCACAGTCCTTGGTAAAATTTCAAGGCATGTAAAGCGCAGCAAATATTATTTTGTTACTAACTCTATAGCCCTAGGCCAGTTATCAATCTGCTTGAGCTTTCAGGACTTGATTATTTAAATAAACATCAGTTTATTGTGTTTTCTACTTCTCCTTGCTGGTAGTTACAAGGTTCAAAATATATATATATAAGTAAATGTCTTATAAGATATACAGAATTGTGAGCTTATTAAAAGCTAAAATTAATCTGCAGCTCTACTTCCAGTAAGTGGAACAATTTCCACTAATCAAACACCTCTATTTAGCACAGTCTAGAGTCAATAGACTGACAAACAGATGGCATATAGTGAGGGACAGATATTAGAGTGAGGTCAGTGCTGGTTTTTCAGGTACCTGCAGCACCCACAAATGAAAACATGAATTTCTTAAGTGTGGTGCTGTTACTTATTTTTTCATCTGAGTATGGAAGATGAGTGTGTTTGTAGGCACGTGTGTGTGTGTGTTTGTGTGTTTGTGTGTATGTTTGAGAGAGGCACAGATACAAACTCAAGTTGAAAATGTTAGTGGTGCATCATAATGAGGAATCAAACATGCATTTGTCAAACTGCAAATCCAATAATAATAATCCTATAATTCATATATATATATGTGTATACACACACACACACACACTGTACTAGGGATTGAACTCAGGGGCACTTAACCACTGAGCCACATCCCCAGCCTTTTTTATATTTTATTTAGAGACAGGGTCTTACTGAGTTTCTTGGGGCCTCATTGTTGATGAGGCTGGCTTTGAACTCATGATCCTCCTGCCTTAGCCTCCTGAGCTGCTGGGATTACAGGCATGTGCCACTGTGCCCAGAATAATAATAATTCATATTTATGAAATAATTATTATGTGATGAGCCCTCTGCAAAAATAAATACTTTCTTTAAGATATATAAGATATATATCCTTAAGAATATATGTTAGTATATAATAATCTACTAATTAATTAGTATATTCTCCTCAACATAGTAATGTTCAAATCCTTATTTTACAGATGTGAAAACAGGGTATCAGACCTAGTTAATGATTTCAAGGTTTTACAAAAGTAAGTGACAAAGTTATGTTTCAAATCTAAATCTGCTTGACCACAGAGGGTGTGCAGATTAATCTGTTTCACGACTGTAACAAAATACCTGAGCCCGGCTAGCTTTTTGTTGCTCACAGTTCTCCAGGTTCAAGGGCAATGCACCAGCATTGGCTCAGACTCAGTGAGGGTCTCGGGCTGGAAGTGTACACAGCAGGAGCACTGTGGACAAAGAAGACCAAGTCTCAAAACAGGAATCCAGAGAGAACAATTCAGTGGTCAGTCTTGCTCTTATGACTAAGTCACTCTTCAGACCTGGGAGGCTACCTTCATCCCTCCAGAGAAAGCAGCCCCCGTGCCTAAGGACCTCCCACCGGCCCCACCTCTTAAAGGTTCAGGCTATCTCCCAGCACTGCCGCTCTGGAGTCAAAGCTTCCAGCGCAGGAGCCCTTGGGAGACCAAGACACATCCAGTCACTGGCTCACTGAGCAGCCCAAGAGAGAATTGTGGGTGGACTGTCACCAAGAGGCAGAGGTGGAAGTGCTAGGAGCTCACTGAGCAGGTGCAGGTGCAGGGCTTGGAAGCCAGGCAGCTGAGACTGTGTGTGGGTGACTTGTCCCTAAACATGATCCCAATAACACGAGTGGGGAATCAATTAGGAAGTATCCATGTCCCTCTCCTGAAAGTTCTCCTGGAGATACAAACTTCTCCTGTGTCTTCCTGAAGAGGGACACTGTAGTCAGAGTTTATAATGGTCCCTGAGAAGCTATCACAATCTTGGGACTTTGTGTTGGATGGTGTGTTTAATGACCTTCCATGTGATGCTTTCAATCCTATAAAATAAATGAATGTTTAAAACCACATCTCAAACTTCATCAGGATGATCGTTGTGTCAGCTTCTGCATTACTGGGACCAAAAGACCTGACAAGAACAAATTAGAAGAGGAAAAGTTTATTTTGGTTCGTGGTTTCCGAGTTTCAGTCGGTGGTCAACAGTCTCCATGGCTCTGAGCCTGAGTTGAGGCAGAACATCATGGTGGAAAGGTATGGAGAAGAGAGCAGTTCAGCTCATAGCACCAGGAAGTAGAGAGAGAAAGAGCTGCTTACAGGGACCAAATACAAACCCCAAAGGCACATATCCAGTGACTCCCTTCCTCCAACCACACCCCACCTGCCTACAGTTACCACCCAGTTAATCCATCTGTGGATTAAACCACGGATTGGGTTACAACTCTCATAACCTGATTGTCTCATCTCTGAACCTTCTTGCATTGTCTCACACATGAGCGTTTGGGGGACACCTCACATCTAAACCCTACAAATTGTGAAATCCCAGGTGAGGATGCAGAATGAGATGGTAAGGATGTCGGCCTTTGGAATTTGAAAAAGGATTCTCCAAGGAAGAAGCATTTGATACTGGACTTGAAAAATGTGTAAAAGCTTTGCAGACAAAGAAGATGTTAAATAAAGGAAAGGGAAAAAGGAAAGGGGTATGGTAATGATTAGTTAATGTAAGTGTACTTGTTTGAAAACTATAAAGAATCTTATAAATTAAAGGCACCGTGAGGAAGTGCTTTTAATCTGTAAGACTGTATTTAAGGGTTTGAGGTAACTTTAATTTTCAAAGCATTTTTACTTACATAAGCTCATCTGATTCATACAACCCTGTGAAGATGAGCAAGTGGTATTAGGCAAGTTAATTGAGAAACTATTTGAGAGACTGGTTCATCAAATAAGTAGCAAGACTGAGAATCCACAGCCCTTATATCTTGCTTCACTGTTTCAAGCAGATGCAGCTAGAATAGTCTATTTAGACTTTTAATACCAGGCAAGATGGCACTGTCATACTTTTGGAAATAATAAGAGTAATAATGCATTTGAAGTTCTTTAATGCTAAGAAAAATAAGTTCTTATGGCTTTGGATTCAGTACACTTAAAAGCAACGAGGTTAAAAGTGAGGAGTCGATTTCAGAAGCATGAATAAATTATTCATTGTTCTTCCCTCTCAGAGAAAATTAAAAGGCTGATTTTGAAATATTAGACATTTCACAGCAGTAGACATTTGTATCTATTGTCCACTATCGTAATTTATTTGAGCACTACACCCAGAGACTCCTGATTACTACCAAATATCAAGTCACTTTCATGTCCTATAAGTTTCCTAATTTTTATTGTTGGCTTCTCAAATTTTAAATGAATCTTGAGTTTTTCCTAAGGAATATGAATTTTGTTGGATTTGTTTTTACAAAATAATTTAGCAAAGAGTTATTGCTGAGAGTGACATTAGCTAAAGTTCATTTTTTTTTGCTTTTAATTATTTGAACATGGGTGCTCTATTTGTGTTATATTCTGTGTCCATTCAGCTATAATAACAGCTAATATTTGTTGAGCACTTATGTAATATGATTTGTGTTAAGCATTAATTCAAACATCACCTGATAATTATTAATATAATCATCATAGTATTTTGTTACTTTGCAATATTTTGTATATCTATTCCAAGAAAGAATATCAAGAAAAAGGCAGATATTTAAAAGGAGAAAAATCTATGCACTTAATTGTGGAAATGTGTTTAAATCTCAGTTTTGCTACTTCACAGGACATAAACAATCTTATACTATAAATGCAATAAAATTCATTTTCCTAACTATAAAATTAAGTAACTATCTCTAAGAATATTAGGAAAGTGAAAACAATGTAGCAAAATAAAAAATAATAATAATTTGGCAAAGCACAGTTTTAGGGGCCCAGTATTTTCAGGTGGGTTTATTTACAAGTAATTTTTTATTTACAAGTACTATTTTTTTTTCTTTTTTTTTGGTACCAGGGATTGAACTCAGGGACACTCGACCACTGAGCCACATTCCCAGCCCTATTTTGTGTTTTATATAGAGACAGAGTCTCACTGAGGTGCTTAGCACCTTGCCATTGCTGAGGCTGGCTTTGAACTCAAGATCCTCCTGCCTCAGCCTCCCGAAGTGCTGGGATTACAGGCATGTGCCACTGCACCCGGCTTATTTACAAGTACTTTTCAATCCAATGAATACGCTTAGTTTAAATAATCTTGAAGGCATAAGTGATATTTTCATTCTCTGCATAATAAATAGGGCCCACATTACAGAGGTAATGACATAATGCATATCAAATAGCATAATTATTGCTGAGCACTGTACAAATGTAGCTGTTATTATTTTCTTTGGAACTTAGCATAAGATAGGTGGAAATTATTTCCTATTTCAGATTTCCTTTTCAGGGGGAAATAATCCAAAAGGACACAGGCGAGTGTCCTCTATGGCTAAAGAGAGATCATGATTATAATTTAGGCTGAACGAGACACTCTCAAGAGGCACCAAGCTGGGTATGTGAGCCATCTTCCCAAGAAGGGCACAGAGCACTTTGCCAGTTTGTTCTGTGTCCACTGTGCAGAAAAAAAGCGGGACACAAGAGAGCATTCTGTGGGAGATAAAGAAGAATGTATAAACCATCAGGCTGATAAAACCATGGCCAGGATTATCAAATGAAGCTCTCAAGACTCCCTCCCTGGAGAAATTCAAAATGACAAAAGGGACTTATCTGTCCTGGAGTATTTGACCTGTTTAATGGCTGGAGGGCAAATGGAGGTTTCCCGGTGGCCAGGTGCAGTTTCAAAGTCCCTTCCAGCTCAGTTCTTTGCTTAGTATATTCCATCTGACAACTTTTCAGTTTTTAGAAGGGACTCACTATTTTTCTTAAAGTCTAGTTGACATTTGAACCTTCCAATCTTCGCTATTGAGGCATTCCATGTTATTTAGATAACACAGTTGATAAAGAGCTCTGTAGCTGGATTAACCTAGAGCTTACATCTAACATTACCAGCTATTGAGTCAGCGCTCCATCTGATGATTTCTTACATCTATGAATTCTATGATCCAGTATCTGAAATGACACTTACCATTACTGTCTTATGATCGCGATTTTCTTGGGATATATCTTGTGGTTCAATTTCCAAGTCACTTGTGATTGATTTTTTGTGGGGGAGGGGGGTACCAGGGATTGAACTCAGGGACTCTCAACCCCTGAGCCACATCCTCAGCCCTATTTTGTATTTTACTGGTGCTGCTTAGTGCCTCGCTTTTGTTGAGGCTGGCTTTGAACTCACCATCCTCCTGCCTTAGCCTCCTGAGCTATTGGGATTACAAGTGTGCACGACCACACCCAGCCAATCATGAATGATTTTTAACAGAAATTTTTATGTGAATACTCAGAAAATATTTTGTTTCTTGTTTTTTGTTGTTGTTTTTGTTTTTTCCTTTCTTTCTTGGGTAACTAATTCCTCATGGAAAGGATAGGGCTTGGGTCTGACTCAGTTGGAATCGAACTTCATAAGTCCTACTACAGAGATCCTTGTGGTTCTGACAGTACTTCGTCTAAGACACCTCAACAGCCGAATCAATGAACCCAAATGCTACAACTCTCAGAAGAAATGAGCTCACCGTTGTTCAACTTCACAATCCTCCTCTTAAATGGTTTCCATGGTGACTCCCTGGCTTAACAGCATCTTTCTTCCCAGATTTCTTGTTGTTCAGATGCTGATCTGTTTTAGGAGTTTCAAGTTCAAAATTAAAGTCCAAGCAGAATGTTTCCTCTAAATACCACAGAGAAAGAAATTTTAAAGACATAGAACGCAATGGACATGAGATGGAAATGGGGTGGAATGGAATGATTCATACACACTTCGGTTCTGAAAGCGTAAATATGCTCCAATAATGAAGAAAGTCTAATTGTACCTGAGCCAAACTCCTACTCACTTGGGGAATCTTACCTCCCCACCATGTATTGGCACACATGGTCAGTCAGTTACTTCTACCAAGTGCTCATCACTGCCAAAAGATGATCTCAAAGTTGAGAGATGGAAGAAACTTCAGAGAAGTTTTTTTTTTTTTTTAGAAATCAGAATTTCAAATTAGTATCAGAGTAGCTGCTAAAGACATTCTAGATATATAATGGGTTACAAATCCAAGTAAGTAGCTGCTGAGGGTATTCTATATAAATACTGTGTTCTATGTCAGAAGCTCAGAATATAAATCACTTACCCTGTTAAATTGCGATGCCGTGCCAATGGCCATTGACCTTGATTCCACTTCGTGTTCTGAAGTGAGAAAACAAATCGCAATGATGGCAGCCAATGTTATGGTTTGGATGTGAGGTGCCCCCCTAAAGCTCACGTGAGACAGTGCAAGAAAGTTCAGAGGAGAAGACTGGGTTGCGCGAGTCTTAATCCTATCAGAGAATTAATTCCCCTGCCAGGAATTAACTGGGGGGTAATTGAAATGGTAGGGTGTGGCTGGAGGAGGTGGGCATTGGGGGCATGGCTTTGGGGTATATATTTGTATCTGGCAGGTGGAGACCTTTCTCTGCTCTCTGATCATCATGTGAGCTGCTTCCCTCCACCACACTGATACACCATGATGTCCAGCCTCACCTTAAGCCCTGAGGAAGGGAGCCTACTGTCTGCAGATTGAGAACCCTGAAACTGTGATCCCTCAGAGAAACTTTTCCTCCCCTATAGTTGTTCTGGTCAAGTCCTTTAGTAACAGCAGCAAAAAAAGCTGATGAAAGCAGCCAGATAGAAGGAAAATGATGCAGGACCAAGGGTGAAGTTTAAGCCAAAGCTTCCAAAGCAGAGTGTGATCCGGGGCCTCCTGCTCAATGCAGTGCCCAGGTCAGTGTGGGGAGACAGCAGGGCCATGCTAGGCTGGACTATCTCCTCCACATTGCTCCTCTAAGAGCTGAGGAGTCTAAAAAGCAGTAAGGTGAGTCAGTTCTTCATACAGACAAAAAATTGAGGGTAAGGTTGTAGCTAGAGTTACTTGGGTGTTTTGTGTCCGTGCAGATGGAAATTGATGATAGAAGTAAGTGATTTGTACACTATTACCCAAGTCTCTAGAGGGTTTTTTGTAAAATCATACATTTGAAATGTACTTTTTAAAAATACATAAACAAAAGAGATTTATTGGGATCATGATTCTGGTGGCTGCAAAGCCCAAAGAGCATGGTGCTGGCATCTGGTGACGGTCCCCTGGCAGCATGATAACATGGTAGAGAACTGGAGGGGGATGTGCGTGTGTGAAGAGGCCAAGCTCATGATTAAACTGCATTTTATAAAATGATCACTGATCAGTTAATATTGATTGATAAGCTTCTCCCCCACCCCACTCCACCCCAAGTTGTCTATTTCTTGACTTTGGAATGGATGCTGGGGAATAAGGGAAAGATAACCTTGAAACTCCATCTCTGCTTGCTGAGCTATGCATCAGGCAGGTGAGAGGCATCAGTCCATCGTGTTGGAGAGAACTCGGTTTTAATGGCATTGGCTTTCTGAGCAATGCCAACTCTGAAGTCAGTTGCAAAGAGGCTTTTGCCAATCATTGCCCACATGCACGGAGGGAGGACGCTGGGTGAAGGAGACGAGGTGCTGAAAGAGTCACTACTCCCTTGGGAAGGTTACAGCAGAGCTGGTGGTTAAAGGAATACAAGCAACAATAAATGTTGGTGAGGATGTGGGGAAAGGTACACTCATATTGCTGGTGGGACTATAAATTTTCCACAATGGAAAGCAGTATGGAAATTCCTTAGAAAACTTGGAATGGAACCACCATTTGACCCAGCTATCCCACTCCTCAGTCTATACCCAAAGGACTTAATATCAGCACACTACAGTGACAGAGCCACAGCAATGTTTATAGCACCTCAATTCACAATAGCTAAACTGTAGAACCAACCTAGATGCCCTGCAACAGATGAATAAATAAAGAAAATATGGTATATATACACAATGGAATATTATCCAGCTTTAAAGAAGAATGAAATTATGACATTTGCAGGTAAATGGATGGAGCTGGAGAATATTATGCTTATCAAAATAGGCCAATCCCACAAAGCCAAAGGCTGAATGTTTCCTTTGATAAGCAGATGCCAATTTACAGTAAGTAGGGGTAGGGAAAAATAGAAGTACTTTGGATTAGTCAGAAAGGAGTGAAGGGAGGGGAAGGATTATGGGAGTAGAACAAAGAGTAGAATGAATTAGACATTACCCTATGTACATACATGATTACACAACCAATGTGATTGTACAACATGTACAATCAGAAGAATGAGATGTTGTACTCCATTTATGTATGATGTGTCAAAATGCATTCTGTCATGTATAATTAATTGGAACAAATAAAAAAAGGATATGACAGGAAGTCATTCTCAAATGACATCCTGACATGAAAAAAGCATATTTGTTAAGAGTCGTTCATAGGAGATAAGAATTAAAAAAGCTAAATTTTAGCTAAGATGAAAAGGAGGGATTCTGTGGAGAAGAATGATTGACACTAAGCTTTGGAAGAGAAAATGTAATTGCGAGGAAGAAAGAAGAATGTAGAATATTCTCATTTCTATACTTAAAATTCCTCCTCACCCATAGCATTGCTATAAGAATTAGAAACCATTTAGCACCATACCTATAATATTAGTAATATTTGAATGATATTTCATAAATGATATTTTTAATATTCTTGATCCATATAGAGATGGGAAGGAAGAATATCATAGAAAGAATGTGAAGGTTTTGGTTCTTAATCCAGTGAGTACGTAAAATGAGAAAATCATTGAATATTTTGGAACTTATTTTATGATTGATAAAATGAGAATTTTAGCCTAGAAACATCTCTGGGATCCATCTTCATTCATAAATTTATGATGATTGGACTCCAAACTGTGTTTGCCCAATGTATACACTTCATCTCATTTATAGGGAATTTTCTCTGAATTATGGACCAAAGACTGGGTAAGTCCATAATGTATGGAGCATAAGCCTCAGCAATTCCACTCAAATATTGGTACACTCTTGCTTAACATTGCCACTTTCCTATCTTATTAACCTTAACATTTGAATTTACTGTCTAAGGACCAATAATTTGCATTCCTTATAAAGCTATACAGTGCCAATAGCTTCAGAAAACAAATGGCTCTATTCCATTTTACTGTTTGAAGTCATGCCTTGTGGGTCTGCTTGATGAGTTGGGGTCCCGAGAGATGAAAAGGGGTCTTTGGGGAAGACGAACTTGGGTCTCACGGGATGAGGTTTTGAGGTGACAGTCCACGGAGTCACTCTACCCAGACTCTGGGGGTAGGTAAGACTGCTATGCTGGAGTGAGATGCAGAACTTGTTTCTTCCATTAAGTACAGAAGCTTATATAGGGTCCTCAGACCAAACATGGCCCCGAGGTTACAACCAATGAGGCATGCTCTGCCGGGCAGTTTATCAGCATAGAATGAGAAAAAAGGGAAGAGAGGGGTCGAAGGTATGGAGAGTGCTCCTACATATCCCTTTTTTTACTTTTATTTGAAATGTCAGTGGGGCCTGTATGGCCCATAAGCAAGCATGTTGGAGGGATCTGTGATCATCTTCTTATGGGAGAGAATCATTCTGCTGATTTCCAGACTCCTACATGCTGCATATGATAGAGGGGGCACACAAACGAGACTGTTGTCTGTCTTAGGTTGTGCTCCTCTGAGCATCTTACCGGTCATTGACCAATCAGCTCGTGTGCATGAGAGGGAGGGGCAAATGAGACTGTGCCTGTCTTAGGTTGTGCTCCTCTGAGCATCCTCTAGCCATCTTTGGCTAGCCAGTCCATGTGCGCATGCCCCCAAATGAGCTCTCTCCCAATAGAAGGGATGATGGGGTTGGGAGGGGTTGGAAGGGTAGGGGTTTAGGGTTAGGATTGGCTGGAGCTGCAAGGCCTTGTGTTTCCAGTGAATATGAGGTGGGCAAGCTTCTCACATGTTCTTGAGGGCTGAGATCCCTGTGGCAGGAATTTTCTTGTGTTCTTGTGATTCTTTAACAATATAAACTAAGAGAACTTGTTTAGTTTGACAAAGAGAAGAACCAGAAGAAGGCTTAGAACCCCGAGCCCAATGATAACCCAATTGGATGGATCTAACAGCTGATGATTCACTCCACACTTTTTGAAGAATAGAAGGGTCAAAGACAACATTAGCTTTAGTTTAGGTACTCATGGAAGGGGATTCTTAGTTCAGGTGGGGCAGGTTGTCTTCTTGAGAGGGGCTTGAATTCCTGGCTGGGATCCAAAGGGGCTTAGGCTCTGTGAGGGTGGGGAAGACACAAGCATAGCCTCACCCTTGAACGCCCCATGGCGATTTTTTTTGGCAGAGAAAGGGGAGACTGCCATGGGGCAATTTAAGGCAGCTTGAGGTTTTATGGCACCAAGATAAAGCAGTGCAACAGTTTTTGCCAGCTTAAATTCAAGAGCACGCCTAATCCCAAGGTGGGGGCCCCGCCCTGAGAGGGCTTGTATAGATGGGCCGCCATAGACGCTTGGGACCAAGGCCTGTGTGGCCGGCACATGGAGCACCCGGGCGCTGTTGCCGCTTGTGACCTGAGCGGGCACCGCAGGGGCTCCCAAGGCTGCCACACTAAGCCGCCACACTGAGCTGCCCAGCGGCCAGCGGGATCACCACCACTTGTGACTTTGGCCGGCATCGGTGGAGCCGCTGTAGCAGCAATTTTGTTTACTTTTCTGTGTATGACTGGCAGGACCGCTGAGTCCCTCACAGTAGCTGTCACCTATCCAAGAGACAGAGGGCCCACGTGGCGGTAACCTGGGGCCTCCAGGGCAAGGAGAAAGAGTGAGGAGAGGCGGGACCAGCCCGTGAGGGTGGGGGGCAGCCATGGAACGGGGGAAGCCTCCCAAAAGCAGGAGGAAACGCTGGTGAAGAGAAGCCCAAAGCGAAGGGGACAGGAAAAAAAAAGACTAAGAGGATTTTAAGAAGAGGAGGGAGAATGGGAGTTTGGGTAACAGGAGAGAGAAAACCACGAAAATGTGTAGAATTAGGGTTCCCTGACCTAACTATCACACAAAGACACACAGACACAGGAGACAATCACAAAAAGGCTGGTGTGACCTTCACCAGCAAGACAAAGACAGGGGGACCGCCATGAAATCACTCACCCAGGGGGTCGAGAAAGCCCCTGAGGACGTGGGCACCAGGTATTGTTTGAAGTTATGCCTCGGGGGTCTGCTCGACGAGTTGGGGTCCCGAGAGATGAAAAGGAGTCTCATGGGATGAGGTTTTGGGGTACTGGACCGCAGAGTCACTCCACGCAGACTCCGGGGATAGAGAAGACTGCTCTGTGGGGGTGAGATGCAGAACCTGTTTATTCCAGGAAGTACAGAGGCTTATATAGGGTCCTCCAACCAATCATGGCCCGAGGTTACAACCAATGAGGCACGCTCTGCCGGGCATGCGTTTCATCACCATAGAGTGGGGAAAGAGGGAAGGGAGGGGTTGAAGGTATGAGGAGTGCTCCTACACATTTCTTGGTGGAAATTTAATTTACAGTATTAGAAAAGAAATATCGAAGAAAGAGAGTAAAAATCTCATTTAATATATGAGTTTTAAAAATTTAACATCCACGCGTGTTGTGAAAATATTAAGAATCTTAAATAATGTGTGAGGTTCTTCTTCGATGTAAGGTTTTGAATCATCATAACTTTTGATTTTCGTTGTCTTTTTTCTATTAACCGTCTATATGCTTTCCTTGTACCTTATACTGGGAATTAAGAGATTAATGTTTGGTAGCATTGCATTGGTGAAGAACGTTATTTACCATAATGTCTAGAAAGGGATTGGAACTAAAGTAATGTGAGCCATTGGAATGGAAGTGGGTTCCTTTGAGGCTTAAAAAATGCATGTTAAGGGCTGGGTTGTAGCTCAGTGGTAGAGTGTTTGCCTCACATCCATGAGGCCCTGGGTTCGATCCTCAGCACCACATACAAAGCAATAAAATAAAGACATTGTGTCCATCTACAACTAAAAAAAAATTTTTTTAAAAATGCATGTTAAGAGAAACAACTGCTCAGGATATACGTCTATTGGTCATGCCCTCTCTTCAGAGTACCAAAACTATCTTGTTAAAAGCTGTCCGGAGAAATGCTGTGATTTAATTAGCACGATAGAATACATTTGAGGAAACGAATCTCTCTCCTAGCAACTGAATTGTAACCCTCTTTTCAGGTCCTATAATCATACAAGCTAAACTTCATAAACTCATTCTGGATTAATTGGTGATTATAATGGAACGTTCTCTGACTACCTCATCGCTCTTTCTCCTTTTTACCCACTTCCCTTCTCGTGATAGCCCTTTCCTTTCTGTGGGCAACTCCAGTTCCACTATTAAAGGCTTTCCCCTTGGTGATGACAAGTGTGGTCCCTTGCTTCACCTCTCTCATCCTTGGGCAGAAAGCTGGCACTTGACTGAATGTGCAGGAGGATACTCACTTTTCCTGCAATAACACAGAATTAACCAGGGACCAGAATAACACAGATTTAACCAGGTGAGGGGAGGGGTATTGGGGGTTCAGAGGCAGCCCAAGACTTTTGCAGCCAAGACCTTCTAAGCCACTTTGGTTCCCATCCTTCCTGTGTCCCAGTGGCTTCTCTCTCTTACTTGTTTCCTTTGAGCCCCATTGAGGACTTTGGAAAATTCTATCACTAATTTGAGGATGACATAATGCCAGCTGTAACTTTAGTAAGCA
Source organism: Geosciurus inauris (assembly GCA_004024805.1). Lineage (NCBI taxonomy): Eukaryota > Metazoa > Chordata > Mammalia > Rodentia > Sciuridae > Geosciurus > Geosciurus inauris. The sequence goes on from PVHX01000003.1 coordinate 766,445, forward strand.
ATATAGGAAAAGGAAAAATTCCCCACTTCTTTCCATAATGTCATCATACCAGATAATAAAGCTTACATATATAGGTTATATATATTACACATATGTTATATGTATAACATATACATGTAATATACACACATATATGTACATATGCATTTTATAGGAAACAATAAAATTATGTGATATATTATATACTTATATTTAATGTATGAAATATATAAGATTTATAAACATGCAAATATTATGTATATTATAATAAGGGAATAAATAATATAATGTAATAAGGGAAATATATAATAATATAATAAGGGAAAAATACAATAATATATAACATAATAATATATAATATAATATTAATAATATATAATAATATACAATATATAACATACTATTAATAATATAATAATATAATATATAAAAATGTAATATATAATAATATAATAAGGGAAAAAACTATAATATCACTCAAGAAAGTAGACAGAATAATCCTTTAAAAATATAAGCATGTTGACTCTACAGGATATAGACATGCATAATACATTATAACCAAGTAAGGAATGCAAAGTTGGCTTAATAATCAAAGGTCAGTTATGCTATCACTCTATCGATAGAAAAAAGAGAAAAATCCTATCATTTCAATAGATGAGGACAAAATGCAATGAAAACATTCAGCAAACAAATAAATAGAACATCTCTAAGATGCAACACATACATAGATATCCTAGATCTACCATCATTCTTTTTTTTTTAATATTTTGTTTTTTAGTTGTAGATGAACACAATATCTTTATTTTATCTACTTTTATGTGGTGCTGAGGATCGAACCCAGTGCCTCACGTACGCGAGGCAAGCGCTCAACCACTGAGCCATAACCCCAGCCCCCTCTACCATCATTCTTAACTAAGAAAAATCAAAAGCTTTCCCCAAGAATGTCAAGAACAACACCAAGATGTTTTCTCAAACAGATTCTATTCAGCTGAGCATGGGGGTGCACACCTGTAATCCCAGCAGCTTGAGGCTGAGGCAGGAAATTTGCAGGTTCAAAGCCAGCCTCCATAAATTAGGCCCTACCTCAAAATAAAAAAATAAAAAGGGCTGGGGACATGGCTCCATGGTTAAGCAACCCTGGGTTTAATTTCCAGTATCAAAAACAAACAAATAAACAAAAATAACCAAAATTTTGATCAATACTGTGCTGGATGTTCTTGTTAATATAAGGGAAAGGAATATAAAGCAAAATGCATAAAAGAGAAAAGATAACTTAATTATGTACACTTAGAAGTTTAAAAGACTTCACAAAGAAACTAATAGAAATAAATTTGACAAGAACATAGAATACGGTCCCTGTAACACACACACACACACACACACACACACACACACTCTCAACAAACAATTGGAAAATGAAAAATTTTAAAAATTTACAATAGCATCAAAAGAGAAACAAAAATAGTAGGAATGAATGAATTGAAACATGTTGCAAGAAGATATTTATACTAAAAGCTGCAAAATGGTATTGATAGAATGCAAAAAAATACAGAATTGACCTGGACAAGAGTTAGAAGATTCAATATTAAGGTATCGATTCTTCTCGGGTTAATTTACAGAATCAATATGATCCAATAAGAATCCTCAAAAGCTTTCTTAAAAGAAGACTGAACAAGTTTATTGTAGCAATTATATGAAGAGCCACAGACCTAGAATATCTAAGGCATCTGGAATTCCTGCATATTTGAAAGCCAAGCCACAGCAGAGCTCACAACTCATTTTGAATCGGCAAGAATTAGGCAGTATGAAATTCCTATAAGGATATACAAGTAATGGAAGACACAAAATGCAAAATGTTGAAATAGACACGTACATATGATAGATTTATTTTTACATAAGTATCAATGCAATTTTATGAATAAATACAAAGTTTTTTCTGTGGTTGATGCCATGGCAAATTATTTGGGGTGGAAAAACTTGAATCTTACTTTATATCATATAGTAAATTAATTTTGGATCAATCATACAGACGAAAACTCAAACTATAAAGCTTCAAAAGAAAGCATGGAAAAATATGTTCATAAGTTTAATGTAGGCAGAGATTATGTCTAAAGTTTTTTTAAAACAACAACTGTGCACTGAAAACCAGACTTCACCAAAATGAAGGCTTTACTCATAAAAGTCACAGTTAGAAAATATAAAAAGTAAACCCCAAAGTGGAAGAGAACATTTTTCAATATGTATCTGATAAAGGACTTGTAATGGTCCATTTGAATTGTCAGCTTGATTGGATTAAGAGATGCTGAGGACGGAAGGGCTTATGGGTGTGTCAATGAAGGTGTGTCTAGGAATGATTGGCATGTCAGGTAGCCAACTGGAATGGAGACCCTCACTAAGCGTGGACAGCACCATCCAATAGGATGATGGCGTGGATGAAACAAAAGTTGGAAGAACAAGCAAGCAGCAGCAGATGCAAGCTGGATTCTTCTGGGTTCTTGATGGCTGCTGCCATGGTCTGAGGATATTGGACTCTGGCTACTTCACTCTTTCCAAAGTGGACTCTGGCAGTGATTCTCCAGAAGCCTTTGGTCTCGGACTAGGGTAGCATCTTTGATCCCTCTTGTTCTGGGGCTCCAGCCTCTTGGACTGCGCAGCTGCTGGTTCCTCCAGCTCTCCAGCCTGCACACCGCCACTGTGGGTTATCCAGCTTCTGGTCACCTAAATGAACCTCATAAATCCCTTTTTTAAAATTATACTTCCTGTTGATTTTGTTCCTCTAGAGAACCCTGATACAGGACTCTTCTCCCAGATATAGACAAATTATAAGACAATAACTCAATATAAACAGTGGGCAAGACCCTCTTGAATATACACTTCTCAAAAAAACCAATGGGTACTTTCAATGTTGTGTCTTATTATTAGTTGCAATGTTATATATTAGTTAAAATACAATTGAACCCCAAATAAGACATTAATTCCTATCCATTCGAATGGTTAATAGTAAAAAAAAAAAAAAAAAGTCCAACAATCCAAAGTATCAGTAAAGATGTAGAAAACTGAAACTCTTTGATAAGAAATATGGAGTGTAAGGTGAATGATCCAATCCTGTTAGAAAGCTGTTTGGACCATTTCTAATACAAACACACAATGCCTTTTGACCCACAGATCCCACCTCTAGATAGGTACCCAAGACAATTGAAAAATTACATCTTCCCACAAAATACTGGTGCAAGATTGTTGATAGGAAACTTATTCATATCTACACAGACCTTGAAACGTCTCAATTTCCATCAGTGTACCAAGTAAATAAATTGTGGCACTTGTATAAAATGGAATACAGCTCAGAAATAAAAGGAACACATTTCTCAACCATGTAATGTGGATTATTTTTTAAAATATGATGTTTAAAATAGCCAAACACAAACCACCACACTCACTACGCTCACATGTATATGAATTCCAAGAACAGAAAAAATTAATCTGCAGTGACAGAATTGAAGTTATAAGTTCACTTTGCAGGTGGTGGGATGGACCAATAAAGGGAAGAGAAAATTCTGTCAGACCATGTCAATGTCCTATACCCAGATCTCAGTGATGCTAACAGACACATTCAAAATTCATTGAAGTTTACACCTAATATCCACATGTGACTGTATGTCAAATAACCACATATACAAAAAAGAAAAACATGTAAGGCTACAGTGACATGCAAATATTTTTATTTCAGGATGATGACAATTTTAGTCAATAGAATAATCAATACAGGGACAGTGACTTAATAATATCTTAATATTTTTATTAAAGAAAGAGCAAAATAAAAGTTACAAAGCTGAGTTCAGAGGACTTAACTAACATCTGGTATTTATGTTGTGTTTTAAAGAGTTGGCTTTTTTCACTAAGGCACGTTTGCCAATGTTCTCAAAGTAGGCTTTCAAAAAAATATTGTTTTCCATGTTTGTAGAAACTAAGATCAAGTCCTCCAAATAACTAAGTGATATGTCAGGGTTAAAATGATTAGTTAATTTAATACAAGTGAGTATCAGATACTATTAAAATAGTGATTACTATTGAAAGCATTATTCATGGAAATTAATAATGCATATGCTACATAGAAAGTACATTTTAGTTGGCTAGGGTTGTGGCTCAGTGGTAGAGCACTTTCCTACACATGTGAGGCAATGGGTTCAATCCTCAGCACCACATAAAAAAAATAAATAAAAGCCTTGTGTCCGACTACAGCTAAAATTTTTTTTTAAAAAATACATTTTAGTAAATGAAAGACTTAAATACCTTGTCATGCAACATCAATTCTACTCATTAGATAATCTAGATACAGCAGTAAGATTCTAAGAAAAACATTTCCTTTCAATATCTGAAGTATTAATAAATATCAGTAAGATGCAGGTTGATTTTTTTTTTTCCTCTTACTATCCTAGTAACTCAAGCAAAGCATTTTCTGGATAATTTGTTTTGAATATCCAAATTTTTGCCCTGTGAATGTAAAGACAGTGATTTCTGTTTTGTGGTAAGATAAAATATATTTCCCCTCAACTTCTCACTTATTTTTCCATTGTCCACAGGGTTTAGATTAGAAAATGTAGCATTTCATAATTTGTGAAGTAGTTGTATTAAATTCAAATATGCACATGCACACAACACACACACACACTTGGAAACATGAATCCCCAGATGGCATTGCTAGTATCAAAATAATAGCAAAAATACTATTTTGAAACCTGAAGCCTCCAAATCCTCTTATATGTTTATTTTAATTACTCATCTCTTTCCCTATTCATGCCATGAATTTTATTTTTTTTAAAAAAAGTCTAAATTGGAGTGATTCCATTACTAAACTTGAAAAAGTCTGAAAAGTTTTCTTTAAAAATCTCCGGCTTTGATGCACGTTAGAAATCATTGTACTGTATAGGACTAGATTTTTTTTTTTTTTCTGATCATGAAAATGGAGCTCTCCTTGAGTTGATATATTTCCAGGAATATCATCACCAGAGTGGAAATCTAGTACAGAAGAGGTGATTTGCTGTCTCTGGGAAAGACATCTCCACCTGGTGACCCCAGGAGTGAGGATCTGAGATAATGCAGAAGGTAGCAGAGCTCCTTCCACCCCAGTGGAGCCACCAAAGTCAGATCAGAAGTGAGAGGCTGATCAGGTTGGGGAGCAGATCAGCTTCCACAGTGGGTGAAGGGCAAAGACTTTAGTGCATAATTATGTCTTGTCCTCTGAACTCACTGGGAGTGTTTTGTTTCATCATTGATGGGTCTATTTCCTTCTCAACTTGATTTCACCCCTTCAGTCCCTGCCGTCCACAATCAGACACACACAAAAGGAAGCATTTAGCTGTTCTTCAGCCTTGGAAGTTTTTCTTCAGACTGAAAAAGGCAGCAGGAAATAACATTTGTCCTTTACTCTACTCTGAGATAGTCACTGAGGCCCCCTGGTTCCCATTGATCTCTGCAACACAGAATAAGCAAAATTGGCTTCGGACAGCCACCTGGGGCCATCAGCACCAAGGAGTTCAGAGGACCTCATTCTTCTGTCTCTTACCTAGGTCCCAAAGTGCTCTGCATTGTAACATCATGAGAGCAGGAAGGGCTCTGTGACTATGTATATAGCACAGTCCCTGCCCCAAAGCAGGCATGCAATACAATTTTGACAATGATCGGGAAAGATGATCCACTTTATTATTTTATAGTTGGTAAAGCCCAGAGCTTGGAGGTGAGGATGTGAGATTATTGTTAATCTCTTTCTTCAAATGGAGTAACATTTAGCATCTTCTCTATGTCTCAGATAAAACCCAGGCTCCCTTGATGGACATACAAACCTCTCTGATACGATTGCTAACCTTCCAAACAACATGGTTGGGGTACAGTGAAAATTCATGGGTCACAATCTCTCTCGTGTCTGAGTCTTATACAGTCTTTCCTCCTCCTTCAACAATCTCACCTCCTTTCACCAGGGAGCTCGTACTTACTTTTCACACCTCAGAGGAATGCCTGTTTCTCCACTAAGACACGCTGCTCTAGCTGTGGGCTGGCTGGCTCTTCCATGTGTTCCACGGAGCCCTGTGTGCCCTCTATCATAAATAATGCAGGGTCCGATGACTGTGTATCCCCACCGCCGCGCTCTGTGTTTAAGGACCAGACGCACCTTTGCCTGTGATCCTGCTCCTGACTGTGCGCTGTGCATGCATAATTGTTGCAATAAGAATGAGTGAGTGCACAGGACCTGGTCATGGTCAAGGAGAATCGGTAGCAACAACAGACTAGCCAAAGTCAAAGACGTTTAGGGATGTTCAGCAAACCCTGACAGTGGAAAGTGCATCACTTCTTTTCCCCCCACTAAATAAATGCAATTGTGTGGAGTTGTTTTAAAGGAGACGGTCCTGCTGTGTGGCTCAGGTTCATCTGAATCTCCTGGGCTCAAGCCATTTTCCTGTCTCCCAAATAACCAGGACTACAAGTACCTAACTGCTTATAGTTTGGATCTTAAACTTGCAAAAGCCACAGATTGAAAAATCGATGCCCAGTCTGTAGTGCTAGTGGGAGGGGATGAGACCTTTAAGAAGTGAGGAGGAAGCTCAGTCCTCCGAGGTGTGCCCTGAGGTCACTTTGGGAGGCCAGCATCTCTCTTTTCTTCCTGTTGCCTACAGGTGAGCAGCCCTCCTGCAGCCTGTTCTTTCCTCTTCTGTATCACCCCAACACCAAAAGCTACAGAGCCAGTGACCTCGGACCAAAGTCTCTGAAACCAAACCGTGAGGCCAAATAAATATTTCCTCCTTATAAGTTATTTATTTTGTCTCTTTCACAATGACAGGAAGTTAACGCAGCAGAAAATCCTTATGCTCCAAATCTGTATATTTGAACCAGTAGTATATTGGGGGTTTTAAGGCATTTTTTTGATTATGTATTTATTTTTGCAGTACTGGAGATGGAACACAAGTGTGCTCCATCACTGAGCTACATCCTCAGCCCCCCCTTTTTTTTAAAATTTGTTTTTTTAACGTTTATTTTGAGACAGGATCTAGCTAAGTTGCAGAGGCTGGCCTCAAATTTGCAATACCCCTGCCTCAGTTTCCCAAGTTGCTAGAATAAGAGGGGTCCAGTAATGTGCCCTGTTTAAGTAGTTTAAGAGCAACTGCGATTCAGGGATGGACCATTATTTCCCACAGCTGAGAGCTCTGGCCAGTGCTCAATTGAGCCAAGCCAGTAGTTCTGCTTGGCATCCAAGTTGACAATGTAAAGTAGCAGCCACAGGAGAGAAAATTAGCAGAGAAAGACAAAAGGAGAAATTGGCTGTGGCTTCATTTCTGATCGCCCGTTCTGTTCTCCCCTCCCCATGGAAATGCAGGTGGTAAATAAACAGGTGCATAAATTAAAGTAGGCAATTAGCTGCCCTGCTGACTCCTGCTGCTCCCTGAGAGCTGGGGAAGAAACACTAAAGCTAGTTAGTTCAACAACAGGAGCAACCATCACTAGCTAAATGTGGTCCCTTTTGGAATATTTTTCTAAATGCTTAAATAGTTGGTTGGCGAAGATTCACTGTTTTATAAGAGGTTTTTTACAAAGACCTTGAAGATCCAATTGATTGGAAAAGGTATGTTTTGTAATCAATTCAGAGTGTTGGAGGAGCAGGTTAGGGTGTACAGCTAAAGGCTAAACTGTTCAGGTTTTTAGAGAAGGCCATTTATATTTTAACCTGGTGGCAAAATAGTTGATTTTTTTAAATCACAAATTGCACAGAAATTAGATATTGCAAGCTATTCTAAATATGCTAACATTTCAGGATAAAGAATGGAATTTTTATTGGCTATTTGCCATTTTCAATGTGAGCAACTGGTATATATACAGATGTTTAGCTCTAATCTGGTAGAATTTCTCTCTTCATTAGGCTAAAGACATTCCTTTAAAATTACTCATTGACCAAAAAAAAACACCCTTTTATATTTTTATCCCTAAGGAAATTCTAAAGGAAGAAAATACTCATTAAATAATGAGTAGTGTTGTGGAGAAAATGGAAAGATCCTCAGGGATGTGAACTTACTTTAAGATCATAAAAACTTGCAATTATTAGCATATTGAAATAACACTTGAGCAGATTTAACTTTTCCTCCAGAATCTCTGGCTATTAATACATTTTCCGGTGACATTAGATGACTTCTTGTAAGACACATTGCTTTTCAAGAAAAATTGGGATTTCATGGAATGATAATCTCAATGGGCAGTTGTAATAGGAAGGCAGAGAAATCACAATTAATTAGAGAAATACCAAGAGAGATAAAGATGATTATTCTATGTCATCCTCCAAATTGTTAGAGATGAACAACCCTGAGAATTACGGAGACAGAAGACATAGTTCAAGACAAGATCCAGGTTTTTTTCAATTCACTAAATACATAAACTTAGAAAAGTTGTGTGTGTGTGTTTTTTTCCCCTGACTTCTCTTTTGTTATCTCTGAAATGAGGATGATAATACTTTGGAGGCACCCATTAATAAAGTATTTTAATAGACTAGTTTGTGTTAAGCGCTTAATGGTGCCCACACTCTCTGTATATGAGCTCATGGTCCCCATGTATCACCCTCTACTAGTGGTTGTCCTTGGCTGCTCACAAAAATGCTCTGGGGGGCTTTCACAAGCCCTGTCACCTGAGATCCTCACTCAGACTCTGATTTAATAGTTCGTAGGTGTGGTCTGAACATCAAGAATTTTAAGTTCCTCCCAGGGTGAGGTGACAATTCAGAAGCCAACGCTATGAACGCTGGCTTTACCCAGTCACGTTTCCAAGCATTACCACAATTATCCAGATGACTCAAGAAATGCAGGGTAAGTCTGGCATATACTACACATGACAGGTCTGATCGTTTCTCTTAAGGCCTTGTGTCTTTCTTGCCGTTTTCGAGTTAAAAGAATAAAAGTCAAGGAGACTTGGTGATTTCAGGTGAGAATTTAAGAATTTCCATCCCTGCTGTTCTTCATGATAAATCGTAAAAGAATTATTTGAAAAACATTTTCAATATTGTTGTTGAAATACTGAAATACAAAACCATCCTTAAAGGTGGCTAAATATCTGTCTCTCTCACACACACGCACAAACACACGCCCTTTTCTCATCACACCTGAGGCTTTCTGAAAGAATTTTGGCTATTCTTTGTACCTTTTGGCCATCACAAGCAGTAAGAAAATAATATACACATTTCCCTAGAGAAAATGTAAGCATTCCTCCATTCATTCTCTCTTCTTTTTTTTTTGAAAAGCATTTTTTCCTTTTGTTGGTAAGCTCTGACTTCCCTTCCTGCTTGGGAGAAAACAATTTCCAAGTGAGGCCAATTAGAGTTGTCCAAGAGAAGCAGAGTCTGCAGGATCAATCAGAGTACCTAAATACCTGAGAAAATAGGAGTGTGCCCTTACTTTCTCCTTGTTAGAGTTTACTTTCTGCCCTGAGGAATGCTAGTTATTTATTTTCCATCAGAGAAAAGAATGAGCCTTCCACCGAGCTTAACTCTTTCCCCAGCTGAGAGAGAATAAAACCCCTACCTTGGCACTTCAACCTTGGGCTGTATCTCATTGACCTGTCCTCACATGACAATATAGTACCAGTGATTCATTCACATGCTGCTAATGGTAAATTAAAACATGTTTATAAGAATTACACCCAAACTTGCAAATATTATGAAATACCACAAAAGAGATTTCCTGCATGCCTGATTTAAGAATAAAAATCATTTGACTGACAAATATTTCCAAGATTTTGTACTACGGAACATGGGGGCTCACTCATCTATTAAGGAGTTTTGTGGTCAGATTTCTTTGGAAAAGGAAGACAGGTGACCATTTCTATCAAACCCCTCTGAGCCTGGCAACCCTGAGTACAGCTCCTACAATGGCTACATCAGGGTCACCTAGCCACTTATCACAAATCACAATCTTGTTCTATCCCAGACTGGAGAATCCAAATGATCCTGTGAACAAAATTCTCAAATTTATATAAGCTGGAGTTTAATACTGTGGACAGGCCCACAACATCTTAGCCTGTTGCCAAAATAAAATTTAAGTTGGATTCATAATTTAAAAATCATTTTTGCCTTGGTTTATCCCACCTTTAAGAAAATCAGTGGACCATAAAAATGTAGCAATATTGTTTCTGAAATAGCTACTAATTTATCAGAGCTCAAACATTTTATAAGACAAGAAAACACTAAGTCAAATTATTTACAAGTTTCCTGGTAATTCTCAGAATTGGTTATCCTAAAAAAGAAAGTTAAAAATATCTTTGTTTTTGTGGACAATAAATATTTTAAAACATGGAGCATCCTCTGTTTGTGATAATGTCAGTTCATGTGGGGACTTGACCTTAGAGGGGATAAAAGCCTTGCTCTGGTTTGCTATGTTTTCATCTAAAGTGGTGGCCTCTGCAGAGAGCATGTTGTGTGTTGCATGGTAGTGATCACTTTCTCCCTGCTCCATCCATTAAAGAGGATGTCGCAAGGGAGGCAGTAGAGTCCCCCTCCACCCTCAGCAGTGGTACTTCTCCCTGCTCTGCTGTGCATGGTGGGACTTGGCCCATGTTCCTCCAGAATAGACCTTGGATCTTGTCCCTCATCCACCATTTATAGAAACACTGAAATTAAATTCATCATTGAATTAAAATTACTTTAATCACTGACACATTTCTTCTATACCTCTGAAAAGCTACCCAAACTAGGGATATGGTGAGTGTCTTTTCTGAGCACACAAGGTCTTCTCATAGCTCTCTGGACTCAGTTTATTTCAGGAGTGCTTTTGCTTTTAGGAATCTCTACATTAAAACAGACACCAATTCTGTTTCCATGCATCTGCCACCAAATCAGGCACCCAATTCCAACTGTGTTAACAACTCTTTCTAAGTCATTTGCTCCAGCAAAACCAAGAAAGGGCCTGAGGGTTCTCAGCTCCTCCAGTGGGGGAACAAGATGTCATAGTCCCTTCTTGAAAGATGAGAAACAAGATCTTCCTTCTTGAAAGAATAATTTCTTAGACCTATGTGGCCTTACCTGTGGAATATGCTTTTCAACCAACCTGGTTCTCAGAAGTCAATAAATAATAACTGTGCTTTTACATGAATGAAGTCAAAATGCTTTGAGTTTTGTTTTATTCTTTTGTCTCATAAAAGAACAAAAAGTTATGCATCACAAAAGGAGAAGGTAGGACTTAGGATGTTTTCTTCCTTGAAAATAATCTGTCTTGTATTTCTTATAAAGACAAGTAGACACTTGGCATTTACATGTATGTGTCTCCGGCAAGAAAGCACAGTACTCTATTTCTGAATGAGTAAATGTACTCTTCTGGGATTAAAATTACTTCTAAAGAATATGTATTGATCTTATTCTTTAGATTCAGGGTTTACGATTAGACTCTCTCAATCATGTTTTTAAATGAAGATTTCATTTGGAGGAAATGATTTACAATGATCCTGATTACAATTCATGCTTATCAGTTTTGAAATAATTTAGATAAGGTCCATCAGAAGGGACAAAATAATGACTACCTTCTGTGCCCTTTCAAACATTTCCAATGTTCAAAGCAAAAAACAGAATGTGTTTTTCTCAGAATTGCTAATTTTTTTAAAAGAAGAAGCCTGACATGTTTGTTTATGATGTATTCATTCCAAAGAGCATTCTTAAGAATGCCCTTTGCAGTAGGATGACGGGGTCTGAGAAAGGAAGACAAGTTTGAAATCTCACAAGAAAGCATTATTTTTTCCCAAGCTAGCAATGAAAGAGCTTTGTGTGTTTCAAGGTCATTTCACCAAGGGAGGAAATTGATAGAGTCTAATTAGAGTGGAAATGCTAGGCAGTCTGCTTGTTTGAGATGCTCTTGGCGACACAAAGCTGGAAGTAGTGGAAGTAAGTATATAGAGTTTTCTCTTATTGATCTAACTTCTATATGGCCCAATGAATGAAATGTACGCTAATATCATCTGCCGTGTTTTATCCCTGTTAAGAGATTAAAATGGGCACTTGGGGAGCTTTCTCCTGCTCTGTTGCTTCTTATGAGTATTCAAGCTAACACTGAATTGGACATTTAATTATTTACAAATGACCTCCCTTTAGCCAGATTCTTTTTTTTTTTTTTTTTTGGTACCAGGAATAGAACTCAGGGGCACTCAACCACTGAGCCACATCCCCAGCCCTATTTTGTGTTTTATGTAGAGACAGGGTTTCACTGAGTTGCTTAGTGCCTCGCCATTGCTTAGGCTGGCTTTGAACTCGCGATCCTCCTGTCTCAGCCTCCCAAAGTGCTGGGATTACAAGCGTGAGCCACCGTGCCCGGCTAGCCAGATTCTGAAAGGATCACTCCAAGATCATGCAAAGCCAGCGAGTGGCCTTAAGGATGCCGAAGACATGGACCTTGGGAGGCTGAAATTACAAATAATTATGTATCGGTATTCCTCCATTCTTTATATGGAAAGAAAAGTGTACTTAAAAATCTAATTATTGTGTTTGCACCTGTCTTCTAAGTTAGATCTTTTTCTTGCAAATCACATAGACATATGTGTGTGTACATATATATATATTTATAATCTGTAAATGAATATGTATATATATGTACACATACACAGAATGAGAAGGTATTCATTAGTTTGAAAACACACACATATATGCATATATACATGTAAACATATATACATACATGCACACATGTTCATATTCACATGTATACATACACACACATATACACAGAAAAAAATGATCGTGATACCTTTGCAGAATTTTTCTGTAGCATTAAATATCAAGAGTCTGAGAACATGCCTGTTGTTTAGCAGGGCATATTAATGCATTTTTGGACTCCAACTGTATAACACAGATGACGTTCCAAATCTAGTCTCATGTGTCCAAGATCATATCCTGATCTTGGACATTTTTCTAATAAAGCATGTGGAGTTGAATTCCTTGCTCCAAATTTGCTGTGGTGTTTCCTCACAAAGCGTGTGTCTGTCTGTTGCTACCCTGATGGCCCAGCTCTCTTGAGCCGAGCAGAGAAAGGAATTTGTATGAGACCTTTAGGATACTATATCTGGTCTTCACAAAACCGATGTAGCTATTTCTGAGTAAAACTGAGATGATCACCCTCGCCATAGATGATTTGGGGTCTGGCCTGAAGATACCAAGTAATGCTTAGTCTTCTTGTCTCATACGATTTGCTTTCTCTTTGCCCTAATAAAAAATAAGAAAGAAAAGCTACAAAAATTCCTTGTAAGGTGTTCTGGTTGTCTGTTTTATGAAGAGCTGGAGAATAGACTTCCTTCAAGATGAGTATAATTTATCAGAGGGACCCTAGTTCTATATAGGCAAATTCAAAATGACATTAAATCCAAATTCCCCTCATTCAAGTTCCATCCGATTTACTGCCCACCCATGAATCCCACTTGACTTCATAGTGCTATTTTATCTTCTAATAATGTTTTTATGAGATTGTCATTGCACAGTAGCTTTTCCTGTGATATGTGTGCATAGGAAACAGATTTATCGTCTTTTACACGTTCTTATTAATATGGGTACAAACTCGGATTCCATGACCCTTTAAAGTTACAGAAGTGAGAAGTGCCATTATAGGAAGAGGAAACACGTTACTTTGGAAACCTATCAGAATTTTTGTCATGTTGGGAGCCCTTCATGAGGCATTTGTTACTGTAGCCTGGAACTTTAAAAGCATCGTCTTCTATTCCTGCCATTCTCTAACTCAAACAGATTTGAGCTTGTGCAGAACAAAATGGTAACAGACTCTTTATCATGTTGTGGTTTCGACTGAAGGTTCTGAAGAACAATCATCAGAGTTCAAAACCTGCACTTACTGGTTGTGTGATCTTTAGCAAGTTACTTGACCACTCTGTTTCCTATGTTTAAAATAGGGAAAATATTAACACCAGTCTCATAAGTCATTGAGAGAATTTTGCAAAATTATACATGTATCACATGTTAGGGAGTGTTTGGTGCATACAAAGCAGTCAATTGCTGCTGTTAGACTATCTGAAAGAGATCATGTTGGAAAACCTCATCCTTTTGTGAACACTCAAAATGATATTCAAACATCAAGGAGCTGACCTAACTGTTCTGCCCATTAGAATTCATCTTGCCTTTCTTCTCTGAGTGCTGATGGACATTATAGGACAGACCCAACCTCACCATCCAGGCCTGCCATGCATGTGTATATAACCTTTAGCAAGTTTCTTACTATTGATGTGAGACTCAGAAAGGTTGAATAGTTTACTTGGCAGGGTAAAACTAGTGAGCAGAGGCACTTGGATTCAACCTAAGCAGGTCCAATTCAAAAATCAGTATTTGGAATCACTTAGAATGCCAAAAAGTTACTTTATGTAGTATGTCTATACATATTTCTCTTGTGTGTGTGTATATATGTGTGTTGTTTCTATTTTACTCTTTCATTATTAAGGCATGTTTTAGCTTTTTCATCATTGTGACCAAAAGACCAGACAAGAATAATTAGAGGAGGAAAAGTTTATTTTGGCTCACGGTTTCAAATGTATCAATACAGAGACAGTCAAGTCCATGGCTCCAGGTCTGGGTAATGTAGAACATCATGGTGGAAAGGTGTGTAGGAGGAAAGCAGCTCGGGACATGGCAGCTAGGAAGCAGAGAATGTTCTTCACCAGAGACAAAATATATACCCCAAAGGCATGCCTCCAGGGACCCTCTAGCTATATCCTGCCTGTCTATAGTTACCACGCAGTTAATCCAGATCAGTGGATTAATCCACTAATTAGGTTGAGGATCTCATAACCCAATCCTTTTAACCCTAAACCTTCTTGCACTGTCTCATAAAAGATCTGTTGAGGGGCCGGATACAGTACCTGACCTATGTACATAATGTGTAATAATCAAATCCAGGTAATATGTATTTCCAGCTCTTCAAACATTAATTGTTTACATGTGCTGGGAATTTCATACTCTTTCTAGCCATTTTGAAATACAGATTGTTTTAACCAATAGTTGCCCTACTTGCTATAGAAAACCAGAATCCATTCCTCTTGTGTGTCTATGTCCCTCATCTAACTCCCCCTGCTCTTGCCATTCTTTGGTGATGACTGTCCCATTCCATTTTATCTGAGATCCACTTTTTCCCACTAATGATGAGAACACATGGCGCTTGTCTTTCTGTGTCTAGTTTTTGCCGTGAACGTGAGGATCTCTGATTCCATCCACATTGTGCTAAATGACAGGATTTCTTTCTTTGTCCGGGCTGGATAACATTCCATGGTACACATCCACCATGTTTCACCAACTGCTCATTCTCTGGTGGGCATCTAGATGGATTCCACATGCTCTATCCTCCCTAGTCTCTGCAAGTGTGAGTGGGACATGGGCGTGTACCAGTGGTTCCAGCTGGTCCTAAAGCTGCAGAAGGCAGAGGGGCTGTCTTCCACCCTGTGAGGGCCACAGAGACCTCAGGCTCCTGGTAGCATCCAGCTGTGGGGCTACTCAGGTGCATGGTGTGGAATAGTAGCTGTGCAGCAGCTTGGATGCTGGGAGCTGAGGAGGCCCTAAGTATGCTTCTTTGGAGCAGAGCAGTCTCCCCAAGACCAGCCAAGCCAGCTCCCAATTCCAGAACTCTCCCTCAGTCACCTTCCTCAGATTACAGTCTTTGCTTTGTTGCCCCGGATCTTCCCTGTGGCAGAGCCCTGCACAGGGTACCTCTGTTCACCCATCTGGGCTGCACTCTTCCTGTATGTATCGCTTTTGGTGAACTAGGAAGATAAAGTTCAATGTCTTCTGCATGGTACTAGCCAACTGACACAGAACTTGAGTTTGAACTGAGGTGCTGAGCTGCCACAGGGATTCTCAAAACCTGTTTCCACATTAGGTTCACCGGTAGGACCCACTTTAAAAAAATAGACTTACCTGGGGCTGCACCTCAGACTAGAAATGTCTTCAAAGGCTCGCTGAATTAATTCTAAGATGCTGATAATGCTAAGAACCATTGACCTTGACCCAAATAGTACAGTGCAGTTCATTTCCTAAAAACAGCCTCACTCCCGCATCCTAATTGATTCAAATCTATCCTAACATGAACACAGATGGCCACAATTCCAGCCCTCATTTCATGACCCTCTTTAACATTTTATCAGACTTTGTCTCCAATATGTATTGGTAGCTATAAAAATAAAATTAATACAGAGAATAATCCCCTCTGTCTCTTAGTGATTTTTCCTGGCTACTTACTGGATTCGTCTCCTCCTCTAAGCTGTTATATTCTGCTTGTGGATTAGTCTGACGGACAGCTCCGATGCTGCAGTTCTGTGTTTCAAGAACTCCTCTGACCCTTCCTTCCAGCCTACTTAGTAAAGGAGGTGCCCTTTATCCTAGCCCACCAAACCCCCTGTGGTCACTCCAAGGTGTCATTTCCACATTTCCTTCTGGCCAATCCACTTTGGTTTACATGCTTCAGGAGCTGGACATCCATGGGGTCTTCTAAAAGTTCACTGTGCGTACTTTCTGCTTTTGCTGATGGTCTTCTTTCCTACAGAATGTCTGTTCTGCACCTGTGCGTTCTGCGGTCTCCATGATGGACTCCACCCTGTTTTCTGCTTTAACTATCTTGACTACTTTTTTCTAAATTCACAGATCCCACCAAAGCCTCCAAAATGCTTGAACCGTTCCTTGATCCCACCTCCTCAAACCAATACTGTGTGTGTGTGAGATTTAAATTTTTTTTGAACTGTTGTAGAACATTTTTTTAACATTTTCTGATGGAATGTATTACTTTGCAAGTCACAGTTAAGGGCAGGGATCATGTAGGATTCATCTTTATTACTTGCACTTCTCAAAGAATAGTAAATAACACTGAGAACAGTGCTAATTTGGTTTCGAAAAAATACACAAGGCAAAAAATAATCCTCTGTGGTACTCATTATTTCTTTCTTCATTTCTTATTCATTATCTAATTTGGCTCCTCCTCTAATCTATGAATGTCTGCTCTCCATGCATTTTACTGGCAGCTCAGAGGTTCCTAGTCTGCTATTCAAGAGCTTCAGTGATTCCTTCCTGCCCACTTGTAAATGTTAGCACCCCCGATCCACTGTTACCAAGACCTCTGCAGTCTATTTTTTTTAGGGGGTAGTGCTAAAATTGAACTCAGGGGTACTCAACCCCTGAGCTACATCCCCAGCCCTATTTGTATTTTATTTAGAGACAGGGTCTCGCTGAGTTGCTTAGCACCTCACTGTTGCTGAGGCTGGCTTTGAACTCATGATCCTCCTGCCTCAGCCTCCTAAGCCGCTGGGATTACAGGCATGCGCCACGGTGCCTGACTCTACGGTCTATTCTTAAGTGCATGTGACAAAATGTTCAGTGACTGAGTTCTTTACCCTCCACTTCCTTGCATTTGACCAAACATTTTGTCTTACCCAGTCTTGATCTACAAGGACTTGGAGGAGCCTTACCTTTGAGGAATCTGACTTAATTCACCTGTAGGTCCCCATCTCTAGGTCACGGTGATTAGTTCCAGGTTGCGTGCCTGTCTTAAGCTGACCATAGAATAAATCTTGGGAACTTTCTTGGATTTTCAACTTGCAAATGGGTAAGTGAAACACAAGCTTCTGGTAACCATCCTGCAATCAATGGAGGGGAAAAACTATTTAAAATAAAATTTAAAAATGCAGATGAGCCAGGCACGGTGGCGCAAGCCTGTAATCCTTGCACTTTGGGAGGCTGAGATAGGAGAATCGCGAGTTCAAAGCCAGCCTCAGCAATGGAGAGGTGCTAAGCAACTCAGTGAGACCCTGTCTCTACATAAAACACAAAATAGGGCTGGGGATGTGGCTCAGTGGTTGACCTGAGGTCAATCCCCAGTACCCAAAACAAAACAAAAAAATGCAGAAAGAAATAATGAATCGCAGGGACATATATAGGACCTATCCTTCTAATTGGCCTAATGCTACATCTCCTCCCAGACCTTCCAGTCACATCATCTGACTGCCGTCTTTAATGTTTAAGCCAATTTAAGACAGGTATTCTGCATATTAAAACTCAAGGAAATAACTAGCGCAAGACATAGTATCAGTAACTTGAATGATCCAAAGAATATATTACCCATGCAACCCCACTAAAATAGGGAAGGGAGAGACTACATCTTATACCCAACAAACTCCTCTGGGCTAATTGGCAAAATATTTCTTTTTGCTTCTTATCTCAGCCTAAGAACTTTTGTATACTTAAGTTTATCTGCCATACATACACGCAAGGACAGAAAAGTCACTTTCCTCTGTTTTTCTATTAACCCCAGGCGGGAGAAGGGCCTGTTCGCATCACCTGGCTTTTTTGATTGGCTTAATTATAAATCAGGATATTCCACAAAGGCTTCAGGGAAAGGAAAAAAAAAAAAAAGATCAAAGATAAAAGAAGGGAAAAGAGAAACCTTCGTGTCCGGATCATGCTCCTTATCTTAAGACAACTTGAAGTCCTTTCAGATATTTGTAAAAGCAAGAGAAAAATCAATGAGAATTAAGGCTGGAGGAAAGGACCAATCAGACCACTACAGGTTGATCATGTCCTGGGTGCAAAGTGGCTCTCGCTTACCAGAGCCTGACATCTGCCTCAAGACACAGTAAGGCATTGTTTCTAAAGTGGAGATAATCTGTGAACGCCATGGGACACTGCAACAAGGTCATGGCCACAAACCTCGCAGACAGTGCTTGTTGAATCTTGGAGGATGCTGTGATTTGGAGGTGAAGTGTTCCCCCCAAAGTCTTGTAAATGCAGAAATATTCAGAGGTGAAATGATTGAAATGTGAGAGCTACAACCTAATCAGCCCATCCTAGGTGAATGGACTGACTGGGGGTGACTGTGGGCAGGTGGGGTATGGCTGGAGGTGGGTCACTGGGGGTGAGCCCTGGGAGGGTGCATCTTCCCTGTGGCCCCTCTCCTCCCCTCTCCTCTCCTCTCCTCTCTTCCTTTCTCTCTCTGTCTCTCTCTCTCTTCCTGATCTTGCCATGAGCTGAGCAGTTTTCCTCCACTGGGCCCTTCCACCAGGACATGCTCCCTCATCTTGGGCCCAGAGCAATGGAGTACACAGTTGTTTTAGTCAGCTTTTCGGCTGCTGTGACTAAAAGACCCAACCAGCAAAATTAGAGAGGAGGAAAGGTTTATATAGGGGCTCACAGTTTCAGAAGTCTAAGTCCATGGACAGCCAGCTCCATTCTGTGGGGATCAAGGTGAGGCAGGACATCATGGCGGAAGAGTGTGGCAGAGAGAAGCAGCTCACATGATGATCAGAAAGCAGAGAGAGACTCCGCTTGCCAGATACAAATATATATACCCAAAGCCACGCCCCAATCCCACCTCCTCCAGCCACACCTACCACTTCAGTTTCCACTCAGTTAATCCCTATCGGGGGATTAATTCACTAATTGGGTTAAGGGTCTCATAACCCAATTATTTCTCCTCTAAACCTCCTTGCACTGTCTCACACATGCACTTTTGGGGGACACCTCATCTAAACCATAACAGGTGTCTATTAATGGAATCTCTGAAACTGTGAGCCCCAAGGAAACTTTCCCCCTCCTCTACGTTGTTCCTGTTGGGTATTTTGGGGACAGTGACGCCAAAGCTGACTGAAACAGAGGGCAAGAAAAGCCCTTAGAAGCAGCGCCATTATAGGCTCAGTGGAAGACGATGGAAGAGATCTGCCGAATCCACTCCAGACGGCTTTATCACACAGCATAAAGGAAGGTACCAAAGGAAAGGAAGGAGTCGGTAGGAGTGGAGGAGATGAAGAAACCTGGGTTACCTCCGCCATAGCTTTCCTGACTTGCACAGATTGCCCCCTTTCAGTCTGTGATGGAAGGCAGCCCTGTAGCCTGCGACATCTGGAATTCCTCCTGAGAGTGACTATGCTGAAGCCACCTCACACTCACACATTTATCCTCCCCAAAAGCAGGTAAGGAGGCTGCACCATCCTTGTGTCAGTGGTATAGACAGAGACTTGGAATGCATAAAGAAAAAGCTGCAGTTGCACAGGTAGGACTCGCTCAGGTCACGTCCTTGTTAATGGTGCCAAGAACTGCACACACAGGGTCCTGTGGGTGTGGCTGAGCTAAAACAGGGGCTCTTGCACTTGTCAGTGCACAGATGGTGTGAATGCACAGGGTCTGCTGTGCCAGTCACCAGCTGCTTCCAAGGGAAACATTCACAGGCCCAGAAAAATGTCACACCATCATCAGAGGATCTGAAGTCAGTTATATAAGTGTGGGCACATAACTCCTTACTGTTCTTGGCCCATGTTAGAAATGTGCTTAACTTACATCCAGAAGAATATTGGTGAATGGTATCTCCTAAGAAGATATTATTTAACAGGTTTTTTTTTTTTTTAATGTGGGTCTCTTAAATAATTCTATCCATCATCTCTGGAGGAAAGAAAGTGGATACTTCTCAGGCCCAGCAGGGAGGAAATGGAGGAGGAAGAAAAGCTGGCGAGACCTCAGTGAATTATCCTCAGCTTTGATTTGAGGGAGTAATTGTTTTAGGAAACTTAGGTGGAATTTACTGTGGATAACGGGGCAGGGGGTTTAGATGCTGTGGTAAGGGCTCTTGTGCTCAAAGTCATTAATGCAACTACTTTGTTACATAAAAACTCTTAGCTTCCTTTCTTTTCTCACTTAGCATTTAATTAAAACAAAAAACTATTATGTGTATGTGCATGCATGTAGATCTATAGCTACATAGACAGAGATGATATAGACACAATATATGAAAATATCAAACTATCTCAGAAAATAGGAAAGGGTAAGATTTGCTTGTAATTGGACCAGAATTGGAAAAGTTCATGAAGTGCATATTTCCTTGAAGGAAACAGTGGCTTTATCCAGGTTGAGAACCACAGGGAAAAGGTACCCCTGCAAAATTAAGGCCCACTGTCCTCCAACACTCTTTAAAAATGACAGTGAAGTGCCTTCTATTATTCATTTACCTGTGTCCCTCAGGTATAGACCCCTATTGCATGAGTCTTACCTGTGCAAGCAATTCTCATTCCTTTCTATACTCCTGCACCTGGAAGTTCCCCTTCCAGTGTGCTCTCAGATCAAGCCTTCCAGGAACCCAAGTTGGCCTCTGCCTATCACACTGTGCAGGTGCTTGATTGCTAGATTCTGATGCCACACCCTTGAACTTGCCCTGGGGAATTCTGTCAATCACTTTTCTAAGCTGCATGCCTTAGCTTTTCCTTGAAATGCAGTGAAACCTCCAATTCTATTATGCATTAAAATACTTAAATTTAACAAGGCCAAAGGAGGCTTGGTGGTTACACAATGTTCAATGTAAAATTCAAATTTGCTGAACTTTGAAATCTTTTATCATAAGTCATTAGCAAAAAAATTAACAAGGTGTGCTTTTTTTGTTAACTAATTTGATATCATTCTTTCTCCATCTGGAACATGATGTGAAAAATGGCAATTTCTGAGTTGTACCATTAAGAAATAGATATTTTAGCCAGGCACGGTGGCGCACGCCTGTAATCCCCTGCACTTTGGGAGGCTCAGACAGGAGAATCATGAGTTCAAAGCCAGCCTCAGCAATGGTGAGGCGCTAAGCAACTCAGTGAGACTCTGTCTCTACATAAAACACAAAAAAATAGGGCTGGGGATATGGCTCAGTGGTCCAGTACCCCTGAGTTCAATCCCCGGTACCAAAAAAAAAAAAAAAAAAGAAAAATAGATATTTTAAATCCCTTACCAATACTTAATAATTATTACACAAAATTGCATTTGATTTAATCTTATTGTCATTATCAGTATTGCCATTGATGTGTCCAGCCGACTATGTACCAATCATTTTGTATGCGTTATGTAATTTTATTCTACAGCCAATCTAGGGAGCAGTCATTGTAATTATGAGAGTTCAGACTCATATCTAGCTGAGTCTCTGGGAAAGTAAATATCCTGCCCATTGTTCTTGGAAACCCCAGGGCCCAAGTATCAAGCCCAACTCTTGATTCCCAAGGGACATAGCATGATGATAAAGTCTTTGTACGTGACCCATTGAGTGGACTTTTTCTGTGTATAACATGTGAATAAGAACACTGGGAATAAATACCTCAAGGTCTTGCTAAGTAATGACAGAGAGGAGGCATTTTAATCTCTGACTCTATTTGAAATTTGCCAACCTCAAAATCAACATCAAAGGCAGCTTCAGCAGCCAGGTGTTTTCTCTGTGTCTTGGTCTGTGGGCCTGCACAGTGACCAGCAAGGATGGAGCGACTCCAAGTCTGCAGTGCTCTTACCTTGGCCCTGGTACAAATGCTGCCAGCTGTCTATCCCTAACGTCAAGGTGCCGCCAGGATTTCTACAATAGAAATGTCAATTAAAAGTGGAAGTAAGCCAGCAATCTCACTTCCCAGAGGTGACCAAGTCTTCATCACTTAGATCATCAAACAGCAATGCTTCTTAACGAAAAAAGGAAGACGCACACAGAAACCAAGCCCTCGGTGAGTTGATCGCACGACCTTGTTTTTTCCCCCCGTACCAACTTTCCTCCCTTTTCACTTCGTTAATCACATGTTATCTCCGGTTCACACAGTGATTTTACAAAATTAACAACAGCACAAATAGGGGTACTTTCCTCTCTTTACCTTCTTTTAAGGCAAGAATGAGATTTTTCCCTTTTATTTCCAACTCAATAAATATTCTATTGGATGATTTGCCCCCATGCCTGATCTGTCCCAGAGCAATCAAGTCAAAAATATCCATATGGTTCTGATTTGCATGGTTATGAAAACTTCAATTTAGTTGGCCCAACTCTGTAATATGCCTAATTTAAGGACTGGCATTATTTTATTTTATTTTTTTTGAGTGCTGTCAAGCACTATTGAGAGAAGCGTCTGTTTATTAATTTTCACATTAAACATCCGTCACAGAGTGATGGGTCAAGTCACTGTTCAAGGTCACACAGGAAGTAGTAGATCTTCTTACAGAGCTGGGGCCTTCTGGGAAACTGAGGCAGCACGAAAATCTGCCCTTCAAACACTGATTCTTTTTTTTTTTTTTTTTTGGTACCAGGGATTGAACTCAGGGGCACTCGACCACTGAGCCACCTCCCCAACCCTATTTTGTGTTTTATGTAGAGACAGGGTCTCCCTGAGTTGCTTAATGCCTCGCCGCTGCTGAAGCTGGCTTTGAACTGGCAATCCTCCCGACTCAGCCTCCCTAAGTGCTGGGATTACAGGCATGTGCCACCGCACCCGCCTCAAACGCTAATTCTTGCCATCCAGTCAGAAAGATTTCAGACATGTCACTCAGAGTAACGTGAATGAGTTTATTGAAGGGATAGGAAAAGGGAAAGGGGACATTCTCAAGGAGAGACAGGGTCCTCTCAGAGAGGAGGGGGACAACATGTCTTTCCTGCACTCCAGTTTTACTGGAGATCGAGAGAAGTTTCCAGGGAATCCCAGCCACGTCCACCTCTTGACTTTTGACTGACAACAGAGTGACATTAGACTTTGAAGTCTCCACTGCCATGATGACTCTAGGTCACTTTGGCCCATGCTGACCAGTTCTAATGGGATTCATAACTATGTATCCTTACAGATTTTATGATTAGGAGGAACTATGCTTATCTCCCAGAGTTTCAGGATCTGATCACAAGTCTCCTGGATTCTTCCCATGCACAGTATCTTGATCCTGCGTTCCTCCTGCAGTGAGCAGGTAGTTTGCTGAGGAATGTGACATATCACATCTACTGAGGCCAGGCTGGGCTGCAGGTAAATGGCTTCTTGGTAAAGAAAGCATGTGGGGGTCAGCACACTATAGAATTATTCTCTTAACCTCGTGTTCCCATTATCCGCATCTGTCTGTCCCCTGACGGTTAGAATCTCATTTTGGAGCAGCTGCGGTGATCAATACTTACCAACACTGGAGCATCTCTTCTTCCTGGCTCAGTTGCTGGTGTAAATCATCTCACACTGTCACCATGGAGTTCTCTCTTGCTATTAGTGTTACTGAAAGCTCAATCCACGTCCCTGATGCCAATTTAATAAGGAGACTACAGTTTTGAGAAAAAGAAAAAAGAAGGTTTATTGTTTTGCTAGCAAAGGAGAAACACAGGGAACTCCTGTCCCAGAGGCTGTGGGGGTTCTGCCATCAGGTAGAACAGAGGGCTTTTAAAGAAGTTCTTCAAAGGCTGCATTCCATGTGCCCTGCCAGGGGTCCCAGGTGCACCCTGATGGTGTGTTGGAATTCACTTGTTAATATGGGAGATAGTCACTTCTTAGATCTTCTGGTGACATCCCCTTCCTGTGATGGGTGTGTGCTCAAGAACAGATAGCTAGGCCTCTAGGAATAGGTAATCTCATTCCCACCTCCAGTTTGGGGAGGAAGAGAGAGAAAGAAGGACACTAAAGGAGGATTAAGGGAAAAAAAAATTTTTTCCCCATCAACCCACTGCTGACAGTCTGAGCACGATCCTCAGCCTGGCTCCAGGCAACTGCAAATCATCCTGCTGTGGGTCAGCAACACCAGGCCTTGGATAAAGGGAAAAAAACTCAGGAAAGCTGCCTGGTCTAATGGACAAAAAGGACCTGGCCTTTACTCTGCTTTTCAGACACTGTTTACCCATGAGAACAAAATTGAAATTGGAGAACAGGGCTCAGTTTGTTGCTTCTGCAGACAAATTAAGTATTTGTGGGCTGTAGGTCTCACTGGTCTTTCTGGGTTCTTGTCTTATGGGTTCAAAGAATGAAATCCATAGATGATGGCAGAGAACAAAAATAAAAACAATAAAATTAGTTTTAAATGAGAGAAAAAAAAAAAAAGAAAGTCCCCGTCGTGTGAGGGGAAAACTGGTGGGAAGCTTTTCCCCTGGAGTATACAAGCCTGGAGACTTAGGACTTCTGGAAAAAGGCACTGATAAGAGTCCATGCCGAACTTTTAAGTATTGGGACTAATTTTTGGGAACTGTAGTGTACAGATATTGGGAAGGTACAAAAGCTATTGGCCAATGACTTTCTATTTGCTGT
>PVHX01000003.1:791540-874137 GCA_004024805.1 Geosciurus inauris
AAAAAAAAAAAAAAAAAAAAAAAAAACCTGCCAGTCACAAGGAATGGGGCAATAGGTTTTATTAAATAAAGTTATAACCTGGGGGACAAAATAGTCTCCCCCTTTTTAAGATCTGACAGGATGCCCTATTTGGCCAGAGGATGCTTCTGGATGCAGCCCTACTTATTGCTCAAAAAGCTGAAATACAAGGGCCTCCCCCAGTCTCCATGAATTCAAGCACCCATGTCTTGGCTCTGCTGATTGTTGGAGAGAGGTCCCTAATAATCTTTGTATGGTTGAAATGACCTTCATTGGACAGACTGCACTAGATACAAACACATATAAAAAGAGAACCTCTGGGTACAATTGACAGTGGGGGGCCTCGCTTAAAGTTGATGGCATTATGGTGATGATAAGGGAGACTAGTCAAACAGCAAAACCTGTGTTCCAAACCCTTGAGCACAAACTGGAAGGGAGAAAGTTCTAAGGCACAGTTTTTCTAATATGCTAGACTGTCTGATCTCTCTCCTAGGATAAAATTTGTTATATAAATTAAATGTACAGATAACATGCTCACCCCAAAAGTAATAACTTCATTTGCAAGTGCCTTATAGGAAAAGGACAGAACCTGCTCTGCTGGAGGTCTCCTAGAAGTAAATAAGGCCTTTTAGGCCAAAGAAACCTTGAGAAAAGTGATCAATGTTATCTTAACCAAGATTTTATTTTAGGAGGAAATAATTTGCCTCCAAGAAGAAGAGAATAACCTCTTAAGAGAAAGACATTAATGGGGATTATGGAGATTCATTCTCCTCTGGACAGTTATTTAAAATGTGAATTGAGTCAGTTTTTCCAGATATCTTATTCTGCCTATCCTGCCTGTTAAAAATCAATAAATAAAACCTCATAGTGATGAGTAACAATCTATGCAAGGCTTGAGAACTATAAAATCTTAAAATGTGATGTCCATTACATTTAGGATTTTTTTTTTTTTTTTTTGTTAGAGAAACAGATAACTTACAATTTTGACTAGGCTTGATTTTCATGAATAACCTGAATGTATGTGATTAGAGATATATATATATACATCTGAAACTAAATATGCTTGTCTGAGCCTTATCTAAATGTTCTGTAAAAGTTTATAAAATGAAAGTTCATATAGGTTTAACCAATAAGTGCTATCTTTTATACATTGCATCTGGCATAAAAGGGCTACACTGCCATTTGAAACTGGCTTATACCTGTCTGCTTTAACTAAAATCTAGTTCTGATTATTAACACTGTTCCTTAAAAGTATAAGAGATTTAAGGCTATCCTTTGATTTCTGCTAGTAGTGCTAAACTCTGCAAACCTGTAATGATCTATAAACTCTGAATTTTACTGTGAAAAATTAAACCTAATTAATATAAGGACATCTGTGTAATGCTGATGCTAACTATTTGCTCTTTGTATATTAAGTATACTCATGTTCTTCTAGTATATGAGTTTTTAAAATATAATGCTTGAACAAGTACTTTACCAAGTTAATATTCTCCAAACTAAAGTTGTCTAAAATGGTAATTTTAAATTTAAAGAAATAGCACATATAATTGAGATTTACTTATATCATTTAATGTTCTGTAACAGGACCTGTTATCAATAAGAAGTATGTAAAATTCAATGTTACTTTTTACACTGGGATAGAAACTTGAATGTATTTTTAAAGACAATGAGTGCCTGATCTGTTTAAAGGTGGATATTGTAAAACATGAAAACATTTTGCCATTTTCCCACAAAAAAGAGTTAGAAGCTAAGTTTTTCTTTGATTCATATTTCAGATGTAATTATGTATTATGTTGTTTGTAAAGAGTCCCACCTTACCTGAGATAAGGCTCCCCTCTTACTTCATGTTAGAATGGCTCCAAAAATAGAGTAGGCTCCATTTAGCCTATTTAAAGTTGTGTTCAAAAGATTGATTTTATTTTGTTATTGTTGTTGCAAAGAATACTGTGATCTACACAGATATAATGTATAAGCTAAGTAAAGGTTCATGATTATAAAAGTAATTTTTCCTGGTTCATAGCTATTACACAAACCAAATATGTTTTTCTTTGTTAGCATCATTTTTTATTTTCCTTGTGAACTTTATAACTGTTGCCTGTTAGTGTTTTGCAGAGGTACTACTTCTAAAAGCAAAAAAAAAAAAAAAAAATTGAAATAATAAGCCATCACCTACAGGACAAATAGTATATAATACTGACTTCCAGTAGTAATATTAACCTCAACTAAATGAAAGGGGGTAAAATTATAGATATTAAAGTTATAACCTGTTGCTTCCTCTTTAAGACAGGTGAAACTGGCTTGCTGGGTGTTTAAAACCAAAAAAACTTGGAGACCAAAGTCAAGGAAGTAAAAGGACCAAGGAAAAAGTGGCTAATATTTGGCCCTTGCCCTCTAAGGTCAGCCAGCACCCAGAGAAAGAGAGGCCACCTCTAAGGGCTCTGAAACTCCTGTGAGTCACCCGATCTGCCACTCAGAAAGATCAAGGCGATCCTAGAGAACAGAAAGCCAACCAGTGATGCATATTCTGCAAAGAGGAGGGTCACTGGAGAGTTAAATGCCTGAAGCTTCCAAGAGAAGCCACATGTGTGGTCACTAAGACCCTGACCTGACCCATCCTGGCACACGGCACCACTGATAGAGGAAACCTAAAGGAGCCAGGAGCCTTCACACATGTCCCCAAGAGTGATCTCTGAGGAATCTCAGCTGACTCTTTAGATAGGAATAAGGTCAGTTTTGACCAGCCTGGCCTTAAACATCTGGCAGGAGAGTATAGCCTGAACACTATCCTACATGGACAATTAAGAGAAAACACAACTTTTTGTTGTTGTTTGTTTGTTTGTTTGTTTAATGTAACTTAAGATGTACACTTGTGTAAGCCCTACCAAAAGTAAGTAAAACTGGAGGCTGTAAAAGAAGGGTACTTACGAGAGTGCCTAATATTTAACTATCACAAAGGACTCTAGAAACACAAGCTTGTCCTGCATTTCAGAGATTGGCTGAAATACTAATTGCTTTCATATTAATTGTTTACCAAAACAAGTAATGCCTTGGCTGTCCTGTTTGTTGTTGTCTTAGCACAAACCTTGCCCTATGTATACCTTGTCCAGTCACCTGCAAACAGCCACCGTGGACCTCTGGACTGCTGTGGTGCTGAATACCCTTAACTGCCATGCCCCACCACCACAGCGAAGGTGCCAGGTAACAATCACAGGACCAAATGAGTTAGTTTTTAATCACTCCATTGTATTTGACTATATATTTAAGAAGTTTTTTTCCAGCAGGCTGCTGCGCCTTGCAGAAGGTCAGCCTGGCAGATATTCTCTGTCAAGAAACTTTTGCTTAAACTCTGAGATGTGTCTCTGGTGGATATCTGAACCAGCCACCCTAACAGGAACCTTCTTGTACCTTTCCATACAGGGTGATTTCATCTGTTTTTTGCCTTACTTCCTAGGAGATGGCAGTCCTCTGTCTTGAAGGTCTTGCTCTGGCTGGTTTTATCCTCACCAACCATAATAAGTGGCAGGTACCAAGTGTTCAAATATGTTTTTTGAAAATGTAATAAATCATGTAAAGAGGAAAAGCATTCACTTTGTTAACTCACTTCAGTCTTTACAATTAAGATAAGCAGTAGATATTCCCAAGCTCATGCTAATTGTCTCCATGTAACCTCAACTCAAGTCTAATGCCAAGTTTCAACCTCTTCCATTCTCACCCTGGAGTCGATTCCCTGATCTCCTCAGCGACTCCACACAGTCAGGTCTAAGGAATGGGCTGTGGTTCAGGCAGGATCTAAGTCGAACACCTTTCCCAGAAAGGACAATGTTTAATACACTGCTGTAGACTGCCCCAGAGTGTCAGGAGCTCTTCAGACACACAGTAGAGGTAACATTTCTTCATTTGAAGCTCTGATGGACACACTGTTTATAAAAGGTTGAAAAAAAATAAACCTGCTCCTCCAGATGTCTGATTATCTTTGATTTAAAGATGGGAATGGAAAGCCCAGAATTTGAACTTGGAATTGGTTTTTCCATTGTGTGTTCAGGTTTCCTACCTGCCTTAGGACAGAAGGGGGTTCTTCTACAAAACAGTGCATGACAATTTGTCCTTCCACTTCCCCTCTAGGAGAAGCAGGGAGAGAAGTAGCTCTCTAAAGGGACCTTGAATGGTTGTCTCATGAGCTTAGGACACTTTGATGTGATTTGGAAATGAATATCCCAGCAACACAGCTAAACATTTTGCATGTCCCTCTTTAAATCACATCTAACATCTTTTGTTCTTTGACATTTAGCATCATTCTGTCCCAGTAAAGGTTGTTGCTTTTTTTTGCAATGCCTTTCTGACCTGTCTTGAAAGTCAGTGCTCCAATCAGTCTCCACTGACATACAGAGAATAGTGACATATTGACTTTTACAAGAGATGAATCAAAAGGTGGCAGAACATGAATAGATGGAACCTTAGCACAGAATTTTCCATTTAAATGCAAGTGTCAATTAAACAAAGAAAAGGACCCCCAGTTTGCATAACTATTGCAGGGGCTTTATCCAGGTAATTCATACTTGATTTTGCATAGGCCCAGTGGTCTTGTGGCATGATGGGTTTTTTTTTAATATAAAGCTGAATTTTGATCTAACACTGGCTTACCATAAATAACCATGCTGTTAGGCTTTTTAATCCTTTATTACAATCTCCCTGAGTTTCTAATTTTAGCTGTGAGATTAGGCATTTAATGAGTGCTCAGAAATATCTAGTAGATTGCAAAGTTTAGATAGCATAAGTTACTTTATTTTTAAACCTCCCTGGAGTTTGCTTTGTTCCTACATTCTGTTTGGCATTTTGGCATTCCCTTGATACCTCCGCTCCTGCAGTCCACATAGCTCTGAAAAGCAATAAGTACTCCTTCTGCTGTCAAATTCTATCCTCTGTTTTGTTCTCTGTGGTCTCTTGACTGCTTTAAACTTTTCCAGTTGTTCTTTGTACAAAAAGACTCACACTAATCAATGACTCAGTGATAGTAAGGATTTGTCATGTCAGCAAAAGCTGATGGGACATTTGGTGTATGTCTATTATCATGCTTAGAGATACACCTGCATTATCTCAGGCAATCCGTACAATAGTTGTATGAAGATTGCTATTTCAGAAACAGAGAAACTGGGGCAAAGAATATCAGTAAATGGGAAAGATTTCCATCAAGCTCTGATTGTCCTTTTCCAACACTCGTGTTCCTAAGCAAATTACTCCCATTCTCCATTTAGATGTATTCATGTTCAATTTATTTTTAACTATAAAAGTTTATTTCCACATCCTATTTAAGAACAGATCAAAAAAGCACATGATGTTAATCTCTTTTGCAAAATATGTATTACCATAACATGGTATTAGCTAATAGAAAACATATTTATGCTATTTTAAACTTCCTGACTTTAATCTGTTTAGCTCTAAATTCTAATCTTTACGAACACATTGTCATAACTAAGAAATAGCAGTATATTACGAAGCAAACACTATATGGAAATATACCACATTTGTAAAGATTTTCACTTGCTAACTGAAGAAAAAAGGAGCAAGACTATTCCTGAGACATTATATGGCTGTGCAGGATAGAAGATTGCTTCATGATAGGTTCTTTATCAGTCAGTGAAATGATTCTTTGCAATAGCACATTTTCAGATAACACACAGAATGGAAATATCTTCATTTAGTGTTACTTAAGAAAACTCTTTGAAAATGACAGCAACCTACATAGGAACTTTCCCACGACCAACAAACACACAAAAAGAATGGAGAAAGAAGAAAGCAACAGATAAGAAATGTAAAGAAATCTATGAAGGAAAAATAAAATGAGCAGAAGAGTGGAACTGAATGAGGAATATGATGTAAGAAGCAATCAAAAACCTACAGGATATTGTGGTGGGACCTGGATCTAAAAACAGGCAGAAAAGTAAATTTGAGAAGGTTCCATGTGGTATGGACCAATTGGTCTTCATCCACAACAAAGTGGTAATGATCATCTTCTCTCCATCATCAGAGGAAGATCAGTTTCTAGGGATACAAAAAGACATTTATGATCTGAGGCCGCCATGTGCAGGGAAAGTCCAGGGTAAGGTTTGCAATACGAGCGTGAGACCAAGAAGAACTTACATGCTCAAGTGTTAAAGCTCGGCTACCAGGACTGTAGTAAAAATTGGCAAAATACAATCTGTCATCCCTTCTCTTACCATAAGCATTAATGTGATCAATGCTGAGAAACATTTTCTCCGGAAGAACTTAACCCTGGGCAAACGACCATTACATACCATTGAGGGTCCAGCTGATCATGCCGTAACTGAGCAGTGAGGTTCCCAGGACAAGAAATCCCACCTGTGCCCACCAAACTCCAGTGATAGGTTTTGATCAAAGTAGGAGCCAGCTGCTGCCAGTCTCCAACCTGGAGAAAATGGTGATCAAGCCGGGCACGGTGGGGCACGCCTGTCATCCCAGCACTTTGGGAGGCTAAGACAGGAGAATGGCAAGTTCAAAGCCAGCCTCAGCAATGGCCAGGCGCTAAGCAACTCAGTGAGACCCTGTCTCTACATAAAACACAGAACAGGGCTGGAGATGTGGCTCAGTGGTCAAGTGCCCCTGAGTTCAATTCCTGGTACCAAAAAACAAAAACAAAAAGAAAAGACCCTATATACTTACTGCCATGAAGCGAACTGTGTTCTCCCACCTGCCCCAAATCTACATGGTAAAACCAAAAACCCTAATGTAACTTTGTTTGGAATAAGGAAATAATGATGGTTGAAGAAGCTCATGAGGAAGGTGTCTCAAGCCGCTATCTCTAGAACTATGAGAGATGAACTTGCATTATTTAGGCTACCATACTTTTGCAATTTGTTATGGAAGCTCCAGAAGACCAATAACAGTTGTGGAAGAGGGGAAAACACAAAGAATCAAGATCCAAATGGCATCAGACTTGCCAACCGTGACTCTGGGCGTCAGAAGGCCATGAATCAACATCATTGAAATTTGAGACATAATTGACATTGAACCCAGACTCATATAGCCCAGATAAATTAAGCAAGACTTAGGAGATACCATATAAATTTTGTCAGATATACAAGAAGAGAAAATAAGGAACATTTCATGCACTCCTTGATCACTTTTAGTAAATAGCTAAAAGCTGAGCATCAGGAAAAACAAAAAATAAGCCAAGACAGGGAAGGACATAGAGGTAGGAAACATGTTACTCCAAAATAACAAGGTAAGATTTGCCTCAGTGTGAAAACAGTTCACACCAGAACAACTGTGAGTAGGCTTCCAGGAAGAACATCTCCAGAAAGAAAATTAAAGGAAGAAATGTTTGATTAGCTTGAATATTTAGAACAAACTCTGGATAGGTATATAACATATCTTTTGGAGAATTTTGAGGCAAAATTAGAAACAAATACCTAGTATATATACTAAGCAAGGAAAGCAAGAATCAATTTTCAAGTCCAGGTTAAGAAAAAAGTTATCCAAAAAAAAAAAAAAAATAAGCATCATCCTACAACCCCAAAATGGAAGAGTAATTTTTTAGATGCAAAACTGTACTGAGAGAGTAGTGTGGTAATGATCGTAGTCATTTGTAATTCAGCTGAAGTGGAAAGAGTGGGGAGAGAAAGTGGGCAGGGTGAATTAGAAATGATAAATATCCATGGCAAAAAATCTACTATCTAGCATTAAAAATGGGTAAATGAATGAGTCACAAAATGGCAAAATCATTAGGAAGTTGTTCATCGTGTCATAATGTGAATATATCTGCACATAGCTATATCACATGTATACTGTATACACACATTGGGATAAGTCCACAGAGAATGGGAGAATTTGAGAAACTCAAAGATGATGACATCAGTCAAGATACACAACTTTTGAATAATAAATTTAGTAGAAGAAATAAAAGAAAATTATGTTGATTTTTAAAGTAAATGTTTTGGAACTGAAGGGCAGATGAGGTTAGCCAAAGATGAGACTATGTCACAACATTTCAGCATTCGAAGGGTAAAGATTCTAACACTTCCTGGATGACTTATCCTCACCCTGGGCAGGTTTGACTGGGTGACTTGCTGTAGCCAGTGTGTATGTCAGCTGCAGCCTGTGGGTGCCCTTCTTTCTGATCTGTGATGACATGGAGCAGTGTTCCAGGGTGAGGTAGTTTCATCAGCTTGGGGACCAAAGTGAGCAGACAGGTAGCCAGTAACTGATCTCTGCCACATAAGGTGAGGTTCGGTTGCCCTAGCAAAAGCTAACCTATTCTAAGAAGCTCATTGGATTAAACAAAGGGGAACGAAGGGAGGGAGGGGAATAGAAAACGAAAGACAGTGGAATGAATCAGACATCACTTTCCCATGCTCACATATGAACACACGACCCGTGAAACTCCACATCATGCTCAACCACAAGAATGGGAAGCTGTACTCCATGTGTGTATAATATGTCAAAATACGCTCTACTGTCATGTAGAACTCAAAAGAACAAACTTTAAAAAATAATAATTATAAAAAGCTAACACACACAAGGATAAAACTGAAATTGGCCATGCAGGTCTTTGGAAACAAATGGGGTTTGCTGTATTGTGAAATGAGTTACCAGTTTATATATGAAGATGTATGTTTCTCTGGCATAAAGTACATTACACATATGAAAATATGAATATATAAAAACCAAACATGAAAACACTTTTCAATGTGTGAGATACATTATGTAAAGCATATTACACATAAAAAATATAAACATGAAACCCTGATAAAACATATTTCACATATGAAAACATAAGAGACCCTCTTTGTAACAAATGTAGCACACTTTCATGTGGAGTCATCTTAAGAAGCAAATTTATATTAAATAGGCACTTCCCTTCCACACCCTGAGGGAGAGCTATGGATCTAATAGCTGCACATTCCCAACCTTTGCTCAGGGTTCATCAAATGTTTTAGTTAATTGCTTAATTTCTCATCTTAGCACAAGGTATTCCCTCTTGGATGGTGACAGAGGGATCTTGATTCTCTCGTCTCTATTTTATAGTTTCATCAAGAACTATGAACTTACTATCCAGTGGAGCATCACAGCTGGCTTTATTAACTTGAGTCTGTTCTTTGAGTGACAGGATGTTTTGACACTTGAAGTTCTATCAGCCAAATAGACAGCTTTCTCAATGCAGACTCTATAGGTTCCCCTTTGGGGCCTCTAGGTCTCAAATACAATTGGTGGGGACAAACGGGCCCTTAGGAAATGTCACTCAACCCGTCATGCTTTGTTCTTCACTGGGCACCTGGGAGATCGGGCTCACTCACCTGCAAGCTAGATCTGTTGAGTGGGGTGGGGGTGGGCTCCATGGTACAGTGCTCGCCTAGAATACATGAGGCCCTGGGTTTTGTCCCCAGCACCGCAGACAGGAAACAGAAACAGGCAAACAGCATCTCTGACTCACTCACTTCCTCTTCTATGCTTTGTGAAGTATTCCAAGACTGCCTCTCCCTCCTTGGAAGCATGCATCTGAATCCTCTTACTTCTGTGTCTGGGAATGGCAACTCGTTTTAACCCTAACCCAGGCAGAATATAAACACGAAAGTAATTTCTTCTAAGAAAAGTCCTGCATCCTAAAGCTAAATGTTAATGACTTCATTTCCCTACATTATGCATTATGTCAGCATAATGCTGACATATTATTTCCTTCTATTAAGTTACATCTTACAAATTAGGGACTGTGAAGGAACACTTAGGATCTGGTCTAGCACCTCATTTTTCTGATAAGACTTTGATTTTTCCAGAGTCACATAACCTGACAATAACGGAAGGACAGGGACCCATGACAGCAGAATCCAGTCTCCTGAGTGGTGGTGGATGCAGGGTCTCCTGCTCTTCCTCCCTGCCACTCTTCCTTCCTCTCTCTCTTACACATAAAAGCCCAGAACAATGTCAATCACAAAACATACAATCTGATGTTCCCTGGGATCTCCTTATACATGCTTTATTTTAGGGAAGTTTATCTGTAGTAAATTTAGCAGAGTAGCCAACTGTTTCTATATGTACGAAGTGCTCAATACCGAGCAGCAAAATCAAGATCTTTCATTTCAAAACCTTAGACTACAAAATTTCTCTTTCCCATTTTTTGTAAGAGTAAAGAAATCAAATTTAATATTTTGATCAAAAACATCTGTACACAAGGACAGGGGATCTCAAGAATAATCCACATCTGCACCTGGGATGAGGTTATTCGTATTACTAAGTTAACTTCGAGGGTCAATAATTAGTAGACTTGAGTCTTTGAATTTGATGGTCATGTGCAAAGATGATAAAGTGTTGTTAATTGCTAATTATTGGACTTGGTATTTATAGAAAGCTGTGACTTATCAGGAAATTCACTTATTTATAACTTTAATTTTCCTTACTTCCTGTCACATTTTAATGAATCTCACATCTTATTGTCAGAAACATATTCGGTGGAGGGAAGGGGTAGGGGCCATCTTTCATTTCTTTAATAAATCTTTTTGTTGAGGCTTATTAGCTGGCAATTCTTTCCTGTTAGATAAATGGCCAAATGATAATCTGTAGTGTTTTCGCCATGAGCAATAATCCGAACATTTTTCTTAGAAATGACCCGTGTGCCCACTGGAAACTTTGAGAAATGGTTTTTACTTGCATTTCTGTTAGAATTTGGTGTTGCTAGGCCCTGTTTTGATGCCCAAAACAGTAAAGGAACAGTTTGACATGTGTGACATCTCAAGACCCAGGTGCTAGTAATGCTGAGAGCACATAAGGACACAAGTTCTTCCCGTGCAGGTTTAATCATCAGGAAAAGGGTGATGACTCATGAATAATAGAACATGGGTTTAATATTTAACCAGACCAATCCTTGCAGTCGTTAAGCTAATATTCAAGTAGGATGGAAGCACCTTCTCCCTGGCGACTGTCCATCTTACAAATGTTCTCCAACGTTCAGTCCCGTGATGGTGTACCATGGTGCCATTTGGCAGACTGTTTCCGTGAATATCGATGAGCCCACAGTCTTCCTCTGTGGTCCACGGTAAAGGGAAGACTATTTTGCAGAGTGCATGAAAGCTAATTTACCTGGGTAAATTAGCATTAGCATTAAAAAAGCATTAGCGGGGCTCATAGCCCCAGCTTCAGGTCAGCAGCCCCTGCCCACGTTTGCCTGCTTGTGGTCTCAGGCATCTCTGTTGACGCAATCATAGAATATTTAATGTTGATATAGTTCATGTCACCTCTTTCATGAAGTAATGAAATCTGCACCTTTTACCCTAACTGAACATGAACCAGAGGGTAAACACATCTTATCTTCCTTACAGTATCTGTTCTTGACATTTCTAAAGTGTATTTTTTTAAAAATGATAATGATTTTAAAATTCACTTGATTTGCGTCGGATCTAACCTCTTTGAATGAAGGTTTTAGGAAACAACCGTGCAACTTAAAAGTTCCAGATGGTCTTGAATTTTCTGACTATAGTTTCTCTTTCAATTTGCATAAATGAATTAAAATGACTTTTTGTTTTGTTCTTGATGGGCATTTCAAATAGGAAAAATTACCTACTTTCAAACTTGAAAAACAAAGATATTCAGTATAGACCTATGGTTCTTGATTGTGACTGTTAGAAATACTTAATGAGTCTAAAATTAAAGATTCCCTGGGCTCCATGCCTGGGAGAGCTGATTCAGTAAGTCTGGGGTAAGGTCACATCACACACACACACACACACACATTTTTTTTTTTTTGTCTAAGTGATTGAACTGCCTGCTACTGAGAGTGAGCTGCTATTTAGAATAAAGGTGGAGATGGATTACATTTTTAACTTTTCTGCTTTCTTAATCATGTGCACAGGGAAAAATAAAATCTTGAAGAAAACATTTCATGAAAAGTATAGGAGAGCAGAGATCTTGAAAACCTTAACCCAGCAAGTCAGAGTCAGAGCATCAGATGAGACTCCTTGTTCTGTGGTGCATTATCAGCCATGGCTACCCTCTGTCTCCTAGCATCCTCTTAGGACATACTGCCCTAAAAACTGTCAATTAGACTTTGTTTCTTTGCAATCGTTTTTATTATTACAACGTTTCAGGCCTGCCCTTATCAGGAAATGTTTCCTTGTATTTCTTCCAAGTCCTCACCACTGTCCTCACATAAACCCCTTGCTTCTCTTACCTTTTTTTCTGGCAGGAGAAAGCTTTTATCTGCTTCTGGACTTCACATCTCTGAAGCTGAACTTTAGATTTCCTTCCTAGGAATGACTAATTTCAGGACATATGAACCTTTTATTTTTTTTTTTCCTGTAAACCACAAAAGACATTAAGGATATGGTTTCTCTCTCTCTCTCTCTCTCTCTCTCTCTCTTTGGTGAGGGGAGGTAACAGGTATTGAAAGCTCAGGAGCACTGGACCACTGAGCCATACCCCAGCCCTATTGTGTATTTTATTTAGAGATAGGGTCTTATTGAGATTTTCTTTCTTTCTTTCTTTTTTTTTGGTACCAGGGATTGAACTCAGGGATACTTGACCACTGAGCCACATCCCCAGCCCTATTTGTGTTTTATGTAGAGACAGGGTCTCACTGAGTTGCTTAGCGCCTTGCCGTTGCTGAGGCTGGCTTTGAACTCGTGATCCTCCTGTCTCAGCCTCCCAAAGTGCTGGGGTTATAGGCATGCACCACTGCGTCCAGCTAGCCTTGTTATTTTGAGGCAGGATCTTGTGCAGTTGCTGAGGCTGTCTTTGAACTCGTGATCCTCCTGTCTCAGCCTCCTAAAGTGCTGGGATGACAGGCATATGCCACCGTGCCCAGCTAGCACCTCACTTTTGCTGAGGCTGGCTTTGAACTTGCGATCCTCCTCCTGCCTCAGCCTCCCAAAGTGCTGGGATTACAGGCAAGGGCCACCAAACCTGGCCTGGTATTTCTCCTAAGCCATTAAAATAAGAATTTCCTTGGGAAAAACTGTCCTTTAAGTGGCTGCTGTTAAAAAAAACGTTTCCCTCTGTGAAGATGTAGTGTTCTCATATTCAAAGCTAACTTTTTAAATTGTTTTCTCCTGTTACTTTGTTTCAAAGAGCAAACCAATGGAGTTCACCTGTTTCCACTTATACAGTGATCCTTACCGTCCTTGACCAGAGAATATTCTTAGAATTTTCTGCAGCATGAATTTAAATCCTGTATGTCTCAGGGTGGTAAAGTGTGAGAAGACTCACTTCGATAGTGACACTCAATGTCAGCAGTACTTGCACAGGTGCATTTTCAAATGCACTTGTTTTCTTCTTTTGATTCTTTCATATTGACCATTCTTGAATTTGGCCTGAATTATGCATTGCATGAGTAGAAACAGAGGATTAGTTGCACGAAAAGAAAGAAAGAAAGAAAGAAAGAGAGAGAGAGAGAGAGAGAGAGAGAGAGAGGGAGAGAGGGAGGGAAAAGAAAAGAAAAAAGAAAAGGAAAGGAAAGGAAAGAAAAGAAAAAAGAAATTCACTTTTTGAGTTCTGAATAAATCCCTGAAACTCATTTGGGGGCCAATCTTTGTGAAACAAATCTTTTAATTTTCTGGACCCTGGTTGTCCAAAAAGAAGGAACTGATCTAGAAATTTATAGAAATGCCCAGGAGTTTCCACTACAATATGAGAAAACCCCATGTTCTACAAAATCACTGTACAGAATAACAGGATATTTTTGGAAAGAACAAGATAAGGCAGAATACTAAAACCCATCTGACACTGTAACCAAAGCACTCATAAAAATAATTATCATAGCATAAATACCAATGTGGTTAAATCTTGACTGTGAGATAATCCACCGATTTGGTAAGATGAAAATTAGTCCATTTTTTCCCTCCTCAGGATTCCTTCTATTTCTCCAACATAAACTTCCTTAGAGGGATTTTATTTCAATTGAGACGTTTTCTCAAAATAAAATTTAAAACAACGTGAACTTCTGTATCTATCAATTTTTTTTTCTCCTAACAAAGAGGAGATGTCTTCACAGATTTATTTGCATTTGCAGCAGAGAGATTCTAGAGAGCTCAGTGGTTCTTGAAACTACTATTGGTACAAATGAAGGGCACTTATGTTGGATTTTCTTTTTTCCTGGAGGTTTTCTCTTTTACTTCTGGGAAATATTGTCCCAGAAGGCTTCAAAATATTAGCATGCTGGGAAAAATCAAATATAGGCTAATGCCATTTCCATGTTTTACTGGTATTTTCTCTGCTTGTGCCAATTGTAGTTGATCAAGTTTTCATTATAGAAATATATATGGTTCCAGAAAAGAACTCACCTCCCTCCTGCACATACACTGTATGCACTTATTTGAATTCAGTTCCTGCTAGAAGTGGATGCCTTATCGAAGAGATTTTTTGGAGGAAATACCTGTGAAGAAGAAAGGGATAATGGTTAGGAGTAGCCAAAATGAGCCTTTAGGCTGGAAAGCATGTCTGCTCCCTGCTTGGAGAAGGGAGTGACATTGAGCAGGAAAAGTTCCAGGTTGAGTTCAGGTCTGCACATGTCTCTGTCCAGCCAGTGTGGAATTGTAAGCAAGTTCAGGGATCCTACACTGGGCAAGAATAAGCCAGCCCTGGTACCCCTGTCCTCCTCACTCAAGGCTGGCAGCAGTACCAGGCAAGTGCTATCTGTGCATGCTCTGGAGGAGCAGCTGAGCCCGTCAGTCAACTCTCCACAGTGGCGAGTGGTCTAGAGAGACTTCTATTCCTGGCTTCCTCTACACTTATATCTTCCCTCACCCATAACCCACTTCCTCTCCTTTGTCCAAGTCAGTAGACTCTGCTAGAGCAAGACACAAAGGTCATCCATAAATGCTATGTTGAAAAGTACACAGAAAACACATTTTTTGGTTTGCAAAGTTAGAAACTGGGAAGCATAGAGAAAGTACTTCCAGGACTCTTGAGTATGGAGGACACACACACACCCCACCTAATCAGCGTTTGAGAAAGTGCTTGAGTCGACATCTGGGGGCTGGGTTGATAACAGGATCTAAATCTACCCCCCAAATCAGTCCATCACAATTGTGGTGAATTCCACACTTTGCCAAATGCAGGAGCTACTCTTGCTTTCTGGGGAGATAATTCCTCAAACAGCTGCTTGAATTGTTGTCGGCAGGAATATTGCCTCTTTGCACTTACTTTTTGAAGTCTAAGGACACCAGAATATTAGACAACCTTCTTAGCCAGTGGCCCAGGATGATTGAAAGAGAGGAGAGAAGGTGCATTACCCTGGTGGCTTTGATGGACAGGTGGGAGGAGCACCGGGTGGAACTTAACATCACCCCCACCCCCCACCACAATAAGCTCTGCCCTGGTGGAATTGAACAGAAGCACCTTCCAATTTCCTGTCTGTGTTCCTCCCTCTACCAGGGGTTGAGTCCAGCCCCCCTATTTCCCAATATGTTACCCATGTTGATGTTAGTGACTACTTACTGCTGCGTAAAGAGATAAATGGCATTGTTATGAAGTCATAAAATTCCCCATTTTTATGGTAAACGTCCCCCTGAAGAACACAGTACCATCGCAGTATTCATAAAACAATCGTTTCCTAAAGACTCTGAGTACATTTTTCACTAACATCAGGCAGCTGCCATATGACAAGACGTTGCATGCTCTGCCAGGAGTTATCTGGCGAATGCTCTGTGGGCCCCATTCCGTCTTCAGATAGCTGTGGTGTGGCCCTCAGGGTGTGTTTTGAAGGACTGAGCCACCACCGGGAGCATCAGCAGCACTGGCTGACACTCTCCCTGGTTGACCATGAACTGATGTGGCCCTGGGGACAGCCAGCTCCACTGAATCAATGCACATGAGCTGGCCCATTACAATCCCTTTGGTTACCTACCTGGTCCTTCTAGAGGTGTGTGTCTAAAAAGCAATCAAAAATGTGTCATCCAAAAGGGACTGCACTTTTTTTTTTCCCCTTTTCCCAGCAGTTTGTCCTTCTTAATTATATTTGGAATGAGTTAAATATTAACGATTACATTCCCAGGGTACACAGCCTTGCAGAATCTGATCACCGACATTCTGCAGAGTGGGACTAGATTAATATTTAAACTTTCCTGCACACCGAAGATAATTTACACATCTGTAATTGAGAATGTACAGCACTGGATATCCTAAAAAGTTCTTAATTTAGCAGATGAATAAAAAGCAGTACTCTATAATTACATATTTTTGAAAGAATTTTTTATCTTAGGGTACAGTTATGCAGAAAGAAACAAACCTCCAATTTACTTCATTTTTAAGTTATTTAAAAAAAAATTTTTTTTGTCTGTTGTCATTGTTATCGATAACCAGTGGAAAATATATACTGGAAGTTTTGAAAGACTGAGATGCCAAATTCAGTTAATACACAGCTGCTTTCCAATTCTCGATTGGATTTTACCTTCATCCCTATTTTAGCATGAAATCTGGGGGATCTTCAGTTCAGACACCTTTGCAGGTGCTCTACATAACTAACCTTTCAATAAGATTAACTGCCAGACTGTGACATTTGATGTGTGATAATGCAAGGCTTTGTGAATTTTAAATGATTCTGCAGATGAAGTTGCGATACAGTGTCGACTTCTTAAGGTATAATTTAAGGACAAACTACTGAAAAAGTATTATATGCAGAAACTTTAAAGATATAAGCATAAACGCATTAATTAGTGGAGGAGGGTCAAACATTTGGACATATGTCATCAAGTGTCCTCAATAAAAGGACTCGAGCGAATGCAAGAACTCTGTCATTGTTGCGGTGACACACTTTGTACCAAGCACCTACTAAGAGAGCAGATGGTACAATCATCTTCCTTTCTGCATGGTGAAAGGAATAACTAAACAGAGCGGTAAAGAAGGATTAAAAAAGAGTTTCTGCCAGGTCCTCTAATTATCTAGGTATGTCTAATCTATCCTCCAAATACCCTGATCATCTCTTTTCTTTTGAAGAAAAAGTCTGGAAAGTTTAAATAATTGGATCAAAGAGTTGAAGTAGAGGCTTTCGTCTTGGTCCGCTGGTTTGAATCCAGGGACAATCTTTGGAATCAAGGAACTTATTACCTGATTTTCTGCATATAAAAAAAGAATCTGCTGTGCAAACTCTGAAACAGTGATGTGGCATCCTCCAAAAGCTCACGTGTGAGACAGTGCACGAAGGTTCTCAAGCAAAATGATTAGGTTATTTCAGCTTTGATCTAATCCTTAATCACTGATTAACCACTGATACGGATTAGCCAGGTGTAACCATGGTTAGTAGGGTGTGACTGGAGGAGACAGGTCACTGGCGATGTGCCTTTGGGGTTTATATTTTGTCTTTGGTAAGTGGAGCTCACTGCTTCCTGGTTGCCGTGTCCAGAGCTGCTTTCCTCCAC
The DNA here is from genome assembly GCA_004024805.1 of Geosciurus inauris. Classification (NCBI taxonomy): domain Eukaryota; kingdom Metazoa; phylum Chordata; class Mammalia; order Rodentia; family Sciuridae; genus Geosciurus; species Geosciurus inauris. The sequence goes on from PVHX01000003.1 coordinate 808,916, forward strand.
CATGCCCTTCCTCTGGGATGTTCTGCCTCACCTCATCAGGTCTTTTCATCACAGCAACCGAAAGCTAACTAAACCACACAGAATCTGAGAGATGAGCCTGTGGAGCTGAAATCACACAATTTGGCCACGTTTATTGAGCCACCCAATTAGCCAGTCCACTGCCTGGACAATTACCCGAACACACCCCCAGCCATAGCCAACCCACTCATATAAGCAGGGCAAAGGATAATGATTTCAATATATAACTGTACCAATCCTTTCTAATTGCATCGGAGGGATGGCTACTGGCTTAGAGATTGGCAAGTTTGTAACAGAAAAATATTTCATAATCTCTTTCCACAGGTACAAATTTTTAGTTTAGATTTCCATTATGTATGCAGGTGTTATAGATGTGTATGTGAATGACACCTCTGTAACTGTGTGTGTGTGTGTGTATATATATATATACACACACATATATATATGCATATGAAGATTTGTATGTATATATGTAATATACACACATATATAATATATATACATACACAATATACACATATAATATATGTATACATACACACAGATATGTATTAAAATCTTCACATGCCTATTATGTCTATTATTTACCAAAAGTAACTACAGGGAAAGTCAAGCAGTGTGTACTTGTACATGATGACTTTGAAATGTGCTGTAAGTGTTTATGATAATTCGTACTTGGTGTTTCCCACATGCACCCACTTATATGCCAATCACATCCAATCCCATGCTGAGCCAGGCCTCAAACAGTCAGCACATTAAGAACCCCCTAGGATATGGGGGCACCGTCAGACTACTTTATTCAAAGCACTAGAAACCCATTAAAAAGCAAAACGTCAACCAACACCTCTCCTAATTGAGGACTCTCGCTTTCAATGGTGGGAGTATCTCTGGTAACGAGGATTAGCCACTCCATGAAGAATCTACATGATTAAGTTATATTTCTTATGTCATAAGAAAGACAATGTCTAAGATTAAAAGTTCCAAGTGGAAATACATAAATACAAAAATGTGTTTTATCCATGGGTCTTCTTACTTATATTTTTGTGCATTTCATTATTTTATGCATAAGATATGGTAGGTTCTGTGCACAAAAAGAAAAGAAAAAACAGACAATTTGTGTTGGAGGTGGCTGATCCCAGTTTGTAAGTAGGGAGAAGAATATTTTATTGCTTACAAGTACGGAAAAGAATGATTTCAGCCTGTTGTCCCCACCTTTTATGCCACAGAAAAATTAATATTTTATTTTATAAGTGCACATTAATTATACAAAATAGCAGGCTTCCTTGTGGCATACTTGTACATACATAAAAATACAATGTGATTACAGGCGCATGCCTGTAATCCCACCAACTTGGGAGGCTGAGGCAGGAGGATCATGAGTTCCAAGCCAGCCTTAGCAACTAAGCGAGGCCCCAAGCAACTCAGAAAGTCCCTGTCCCTAAGTAAAATACAAAAAAAATGGCCTGGAGACGTGGCTCAGTGGTTAAGTGCCCCTGGGTTCAATCAGTACCAAATAAATAAATACATAAATAATAATGTGATCAATTTCACCCCCCAAACTTCACCATCCTCTCTCCTCCTCTCTCCCTCTGATTCCCACCTCTACCCTAATTATCTCCCTTCTACTTTCCTAGCCTCCTTTTTTTTCCTCCTGAGTTACCCTTCCAGCTTCCACATAAGAGACAAACCATGTGAATTTTCTTTGTGAAAGTGACTTATTTCACTCCAGATGGTGATCTCCATTTCCAAGCATTGTTTCCTGCAAATGACATAATTGTGTTCTTAATCAGAATAAAACTCCATTGTGCATATATATCTCATTTTCTTTACCCATCCATATGTTGAAGGGCACCTGGGCTGGTTCCATAGCTTGGCTGCTGTGAGCTGTGTCTGCTGCAGTAAACAGGATTCTCCATATCTTTATATCTTTAATTCTTTTTAATTTTTTTTGGTACCGGGGATTGAACTCAGGGACACATGACCACAGATCCACGTCCCCAGCCCTATTGTGTTTTTTATGTAGAGACAGGGTCTCACTGAGTTGCTTACTGCCTCGCTGTTGCTGAGGCTGGCTTCGAACTCACAATCCTCCTGTCTCAGCCTCCCAATGTGCTGGGATAACAGGCATGTGCTACCGCACCCGGCTTCTTTAATTCTTTTGTCTAAACACTAGGGAGTGATATGATTGGATCACATGGTAAATCTATTTTTAGCTTTCTGGGGAGCCTCCATACCCATCTCCATAGTTGTTATACTGATTTACATTTCCAACCACAGTGTGTAAGGGTCTATTTCCTCACCAGCATTTATTGTTATTTATTTTCATGATGATCACCATTCCAACTGGAGTGAGATGAAATGTCAAAGTACTTTGATCCGCATCTCCCTGATGGACACAGATATTAAACATGTGTCACACGGTTGGGCATTTGTCATTCTTCTTTTGAGTGGTGTCTGTTCAGTTCATCTGCCCATTTCATTGGGTTCTTTGATTCTCTAAAGGTCAAGGTTTTGGAGTTGTTGATGCTTTCTGGATATCAATCCTCTGTTGGAAGGGCAGATGGCAAAGGTTTTCTGCCATTCTGTAGGTTGTCGCTTCACGTTCTTAATCATTTCCTTGGCTGTGCAGGATCTTTTTAATTTGATGGCATCCCACTTATGGATTCTTAGTTTTACTTGCTGCACTTCAGGGATCTTGTTAAGGAACTCAGTGCTGGTGGTGCCAATATAATGGAGTGCTGATCCTTTGTTTTCTTCTAACAGCTGCAAAGTTTCCAATGTAATTCCTAGGTCTTTGCTCCACCCTGACCTTCCTGCAGGGTGAGAGTTAGGGATCTAGTTTTGTCTACTGCTACGTATGTATTTGGCACCTTTGCCAAGGATCAGATATGATGTATCTGTATGGGTTTATGTCTTCTGTTTCATTGGTCTAGTGTCTAATTTTATGCCAGTATCATGCAGTTTGGGTTATTATAACTCTGTAGTATAATTTAAAAATCAGTTTGTTTTTTTCCAGCATTACTTTTTTTTTTTTTTGCTCAGAATTGTTTCGGCTCTTGTGGGTCTTTTGTTCTTTTATGTGAATCTTAGGATTCTGTTAAAGTTCTATTTTGGGGGGCCTGGGGGGCTACCAGGGATTGAACTTAGAGGCAGTCACCCACTGAGCCACATCTCCAGCCCTATTTTTTGTATTTTATTTAGAGACAGGGTCTCTAAATTGGCATTGTGATGGGTAGTGCACTGAGTCTCTACAACATTTTTTATGTTTGAAATTGAAAAATGCATTTTTATGGACATGTAATTCATATACCAAAATAAAACTGCCCTTTTAAAGAGTACAAATCCTTATACCAAAGAAATAAACTAAGTTGTATGGTTAAGTAAAAACTATTTTAAAACAAGAACAGTAATTGATTATTTATTAATATTTTTTCATGCCTCTGTTTTAAAATATGAGTTTAAATGATTCCATAGTTTTTCATTGATGATAATAGTTTAGTTAATTTAAGATGCTTAGGATATGTCAAGAGTTTTGCTATTGTATACAATTTTAAAACAAATATCTGTTTAATGTTATCTTTCTTATTTGTCTGTTTTAAAGTATACTCTCTTCTACATGAACTCTGTTTTATATTTTTAGCCTAAGGGGAAAATGTTAAATTCTTAAATTTTATTTTCAAAATTTCCTGAAGCTGCTGGGAAAAAGACAAAATGAATATACTCACATAAGTTGAGAATTAGAAATGCAATAGATATTGATTATTTCAAATAGGCAGAGAGTAAGTGCCTTATAATATCCAGCAGTTATTTAGAAACCAGCACGTAATAGGGAAGGTTTGAGTCAACAAGGTCTTGATAAACCTCAATTTTGACTCCATTGCTAACTAGTTAGTCAAGGTTGAACAATTTTTTTTATTTCACTAGTTTCAATTTTTTTCATGTATAATATGACTATCAAACAAACTTACTATTCACTCTAAAATCAGCACTTGTTTTTGTGAACCTGGATTTACAGTCCAATTGAATGTTTTAGAAATCTTTGTTATCAAATGAATTGATAAGTATACTATCAGCGATCCTTGGTGAAGTCCTCTAAGCTTGAAGATAATTTCAGGTAGCCATTTCAAAGATTTTAATGGATTTTTTATCTGTTCATCTTATTATTTAGGAGTTGTGTGGAATTTTATATTTCTCTAGAATGTTGTACATTTATCCAACCTGTAAACATGTACGGGTGTGCAGTGATTCATATCATTTTAAATTTCCTTTTCTTTTTGTTTTGCTCAATGTTTGCATTCAGATGTGTCTATCCTATAGCATTCAAATCATTTATAATTTTTGTTATTATAAACTATGACATTAATTTTTGCATTCATTGCTTTCTTAGGTTTTATATAGTCTTAATATTTGCTTTTTAAAGATATTTCTGGTTTTTGTTTGCTTGTTTCATTCTTTTTCTCTGTTTTACAGTTAAAAGCTTAATGCATTTAATAACTAGAAAGCTTCAATTTTTGCCTTCCTTCTTTTCTGAAATATAATTTTAAAATTTCTCATATATAATTTTAGCTACCTTTTTGGGGGGGTAGCTGTGTGCTAGGGATTAAACTAAGGGGCACATCCCCAGCCCTATTTTGTGTTTTATTTAGAGACAAGGTCTCACTGAGTTGCTTAATGCCTCGCTTTTGCACTGTCTTTGAATCTGCCTCAGCCTCCTGAATGTCTGGGATTACAGGCATGTGCCACCACGCCTAGTTTCAAATCTTTTTGTCTTTTGTTTCTAATTTTATTGCAGTCCACACAATAAAAACACAATCATTGGTGAGCTTTTTTTCCTTTTTTTTGGCGAGGGGTGGTAATGTTATTTGGTCAGTTTTTATTTTGAGACTTTGTAATTTACTGAAGCTTTCTTTTGTGGGCTAGCAAAGAAAGCCTTTGGGGAATGTGCCATAGATGTTAAACTTGCCATTAGTTTTTGATGTTGACCGTGACCATCCATCTACCCACCAGTAGTGATGTCCACATGTAGAGAAAAATAATAGTCATCTCATTACGCTCTTCTATGTATATTTCAGTCTGGTTGACTCTATAAGGCTCCAAAGGGCTTATACTCAATACTCAACTACAACTATTTATGTATGTGTCCTCAATGTGATAACATGATTTTTAATTTACATATGTTTATTGAATTTGGCATGTGATATATTAGAGACTAGACTGGAAGAGGCACAATAATGTTCTGGAGCCAGTTATTAATAGCCCATGGAAGTCAGTTGTTCACTTTCAGGAGTTTTGTGAGCCAGTTGTTAAACATAGCTATTATTACAAGTTCAATTGACCTATGAGTAAGCACATTACAGTAAAAATAAAGGTAGTATACACTCAAATCCACATTCTGAAATGTTCTACTTCATTCACAAGAGTGAAAAGGTGTTTTACAATGCCTGCGTCTGGCACACACCAACTTACTCTGATGACAGCTAGCCCAGCCCATGATAAAACTAGACACAAGTATGAACCTCCCGAAGGTGCAAAGCAAAATGATTGGCAGCACCTTGGTGGAAACATCTCTGTGTTAAGTATGAATCTAACCTTTACAAAACAGATTAGGTACTGCTACCCTACCAGGCAAGTCTGTCCTAACAGGTCTGCGGAAGGAACACTTGCCATTGATCGTGCATCATGAGGATGACCTGTCTTCTGATCATAGATCTGATCATAGATCTTCTTTTTTGAACTGTTCATACAGGTTCTTTCCTGAGTTTTTGAATAAGTGCCTTTCCCTTTGCTTGTTAGCTTAAAGGAGCTCCTAGTCAAATACATGCACATTTGTTGGCGAGATAGACAAACCCATGTCAGCCTTTATTAGATATGTATGTTAGAAATAATCCCTCACTCTTTGGCTCTCTTGCTATCCAGTATTTTTTTTATTTGCAGAAACTCTTATTCTGCATTAAACACCCCTGAAATCATCAGTAGGATATACTACCATAAAACTTGAGATCTCGACTCGAGAAATAGGATGTTAAAAACAATCAGAATTCCTTTTAGAGATATTATTTAAAAATAAGTGGAAATCAACATCATTCAACATTTTTACTTTATATTTACATTTTTAAAATATATCTTTTTTCTTTCTTTCTTTTTCTTTTTTTTTTTTCATACTAAGGATTGAACTCAGGGGGACTCAACCATTGAGCCACATCCCCAGCCCTATTTTGTGTTTTATGTAGAGACAGGGTCTCCCTGAGTTGCCTAGTACCTCGCTATTGCTGAGGCTGGCTTTGAACTCGCGATTCTCCTGTCTCAGCCTCCCTAAGTGCTGGGATTACAGATATATTTTCTTGTTTATATGATAGTCTGTAATCAAAATCACTTCTTACAATAAAGATCTTGCATATTTTTTTCTCCATGAGCTGCACCATCCTCTACTGTGGGAATATACCATGAATTTATTCAATCCATCTCCAGGAGTGTGGCTTTTAAATTTTTTCAATGTTCTGCTGTCAAAAACAATTCTGCCCTGAATGATCTTATAGCAATATTGCTTTGCCTTTCTTCTTTTCTAATGATAATTCTTTGTTTTAAAATCAAATGTTCTTATCATTGTTCTCAAGTACCCATGATATTATAAAAATGATCCTTTGGCTATAAACACATTCAATTTCCAGATTAGAAGAAAGAAGTTTGTATGCCGCTTTGAAATATATGTAAAATAAATAAAAACTTACTATGTGGCTATAGGTGGCCATAATCCTAGAAAATGATTTTATGTTTTCTGTTTCATATGTGCATATATGGAATCTCAGTGTAGTTTTGATTTGCATTTCTCTGCTAGTGATGTAAACTTTTTTTTTTTTTTGTACCAGGGATTGAACTCTGGGGTGCTCAACCACTGAGCCACATCCCCAGCCCTATTTTGTGTTTTATGTAGAGACAGGGTCTCCCTGAGTTGCCTAGTACCTCGCTATTGCTGAGGCTGGCTTTGAACTCGCGATCCTCCTGTCTCAGCCTCCCAAAGTGCTGGGATTACAAGCATGAGCCACCGCACCTAGCTGTTAACATTTTTTCATGCATGCATTGATAGATTGTATTTCTTCTTCTGTGAACTGCCTGTTCAGTTCCTTTGCCCATTTATTGATTGAGTTATTTATTTATTTATTTATGTTAGTTTTTTTGAGTTTTCTATGTATCCTAGACATGAATGTTCTGAGGTGCACGTATATATTTTCTCCCATTTTGTGAACTCGCTCTTCATGTAATTGATTGTTTCCTTTGTTGAGAAGACATTTTTTAGTTTGAATCCATCCCACTTATTTAAAAATGTTGATGAGACATTTAGCATATTTCCTGCCATGTTATTAGTCATTATTATCAGTCTTCCAATAATTTGGGAATGTGAGAATGTTATTCCAGACAAACCTAATTCTTATTTTTACAATTTATCCAGGAAAATATGGTTCAGATTACAAATACTATCCTTTCAAAAAGAATTTTTGGACATGGCTTCTGCAAATTTGCAATTTCTTCTCCCTAATAACAAATGGTTCCTCATTATGGCTCTACATGAGAATTACTGCACACACACAAAAATGTTTAAATCAATGCATATTCCTGAGTCTCCTTCCAGACAGACCAAACTGGGCATCTAGGCTTAGGGGCTGAGCCATTCAGTTACACTACATTGATGTATGTAATAAACATATAGAAAAGATAAAGGAAGCTTAATAGATTATCCCAAGGAGAAGGGGTCATGCAGGCTTCCTAAAGATAGAGACCTTTAGTTAGGGTTAGAAAGGAGGAGGAGGAGGAGGAAGAGGAGGAAAAGAGGGGGAGGAGGAAGAGGAGGAGGAGAAGGAGAAAGAGAGGAGGAGGAGGAAGAAAAGGAGGAGGAGGAGAAAAAGAGGAAAAGGAAGAGGAGAAAGAGGAGGAAAAGGGGGAGGAGGAGGAGGAGGAGGAGAAAGAGAGGAGGAGGAACAGGAGGAGATGGAGGAGGAGGAAGAGGAGGAGAGGATGTGGAGGAGGAGAAGGAAGAGGAGGGGGATGCTGGTTTTCTAACACACTTAATAATTCTTCCATCCTCTAACCTCAGATGGAGGCTCCTGCACCGTCCCTAAGGGAGTGGTGCCACTTCCTCTGGGAAGAGGCATATGGTGACGGGCAGGCTTGTTGGATGACTCTTGGTGCTGGAAGTAGACTGCCATATTCAATCCTCTGCAGAAGCCTGCAGGGTAAGGGGTTGAATTCCTGTGGACACTCAGAGAAAACTGGGGCCCCTTCCTACAGCTGTGTTGGTGAGCCAGCCCAGAGGGGACCCTCCTCTGGAGGAGCTGAGGACCCAGGTGACTTCTGAACTGATCTTGAGTGACCTTGAGCCAGCTACTCTAAAAAACTGACTTACCGCAAATGAGCCCATGGCAATATGATGCTTTCACTTGCTGCTATCAAGAGAACAACGATCCCGTTAACAGGGTTCTGAGTGTCCTGAAGACTGAGGGATGGGATGCCATCTAGGGCAGAGGAAGAACATAAATAACTCCTATAGTCTGCTTTTATTCACGGTGTTTCTGATACCAAATGTTTGGGCTTTTCTAAACCAAGTAATTTGCTAATTCCCTGCAGATGCCAACTGGGTATCTTAAAATTGAATCCAAATGTGACACTAACTGCCCAGCATGAATGCTGACCCTCAAAGGGGAAGACCTGAGTCTCACAATATTGCTCCTTCAGGTGCCATTACCAATAGTTTCTCACGCTACCTCCTCCTATCTGGCTGGGTTGCGATTAGAGGTTCTATGGCCCCCTGGATGATTTGCCTTAATGGCGCGTAGAATTCTGGAAGCACTCCATTTAAATCCACCAGTTTCTTTTAAAGGGTATCCTAAAGAATGCAGATGGACAAGCAGAGGAAGTATCACATAGGGTGAGGTCAAGAAGGCTTCTGGCTGCAGGAGCTCATGTGCAGAGTCTGGGGTCCCTAGCCCTGTTGGCCCACAGATGCATTGACCAAACTTGAAACTTTCAATCAGCAATGATTGGTTAGATCATTCACCATTGCTGATTGAATTCCATTTTTATCTCTTCACTTCTTTCCAGAAATAGGGGGTTCGAGCTGCAAGTCTCAAACTTCTAATCGGGTTGTTGAATCCTCAAACAGCCACTGAACTAAAGCTACCTACGGTCCACTAAGTCTGTCCCTCAGGATAAACTCCGATGAGGATGAAAGGCACTTTACCTGGAGGAGCAAGAGATGTGGCTCAGATAGCCACAATTCCTCATCGAGGAATTCCAGGAGTTCTGGAGCTCTGTGTGGGACCCTGCAATGTAAACCAAAACTATATTTTTATTGTATCACAATATCCTAATAAGCAAAAGTTTGGTAAATGAGAAGATAGCATTCAAGTTCAGTGCCACTTTCAGGGCAGGTATTTCATTTAATCTGGATACATTACACAAGTCTCTGATTATCAGTTATTCTTTTTCAGAAGCTGTTCTTAGAGTCAACAGAATATTTTAGTATATTTTGTTAACTCTGATTCTCACCTTCGATCTGCGTGGTATATGAGACCATCCTCAGCTCACGAGATGAACACTAGGAATCTCCTTCCTATCATAATGAGGTGGTGACATTAGTTGTGTAACGTGACCCCAGGCAGGGCTGGACTTAGACTTTGGACCTTCTAATGACAGATTTATTGTTCATGCTTTGATACAAGTTTTCCTCCACTTTCATGCTATGGACATTTTGGTGTCTATGATGCTTGACCAGGTGTTTTAGGATATTTAGTATTCACTAGATGCCAGTGTCTCTCACCTCAGTGATGACAGTCATCAAAGATGCCATCAGATAGGTTCAATGTCCCACAGGAAGGAAGATCCCCTCATTTGAAAGACACAGCTCTGGACTTTTCTTACCAGTTGATGAAGTATTTGGTGAAATTTTGAGTGAGCAAGATGTGTTCTAGTTATAGGGCTGAGCAAATCTGATTTTTGAAAGCTAATAAAAGGAGGCTTTCTCTTATGATTGAATCAACAAAATATCGCATGATGCCTGTCATTCCATGTTGAAGACAGGCATGCCATCCAAACACAGAGCAGAATTGTGTGTGTGTGTGTGTGTGTGTGTTTTGGTACTGGGAATTGAACTCAGGGGTGCTTACCTACTGAGCCGCATCCCCAGCACCATTTTTATATTTTTATTTAGAAATAGAGTCTCGCTGAATTGTTCAGGGCCTTGCTAAGTTTGCTGAGGCTGGCCTTGAACTTGCAATCCTCCTGCCTCAGCCTCTGCAGTCACCAGGATTACAGGTGTATACCACCATGCCCAGCACAGAGCAGCACTCTTAAGGCATGGGAGTAAAAGGGTCAATAATATCAAAGACTGGTCTCAACTGACAATAGATTTGGAGTTTTCAATTTTAGAGGAAAGTATCAGGTATATCAAATATTCATTGTTTTATCACTTTTATACTTCCATATGAAAACCTTAGCATTTCTGAGGTTAATGTGGAGAAATGGCTTTGTAACTATTTGGAGAACTGTATTTGGAATTTTACTGAGATGTACTATTTGACATGCACTGAAGTTTAAATCATTTTAAGCATTTTTCATACAAGTCCTAAGAAACAATAAAGATGCAATCGCAGATATTTTAGCTAATTTTTCTCTAAATGAGATTATTTAAAGCATTTTCCTCATTTACTAAAGTTTATTTAGTCAAGTTTTGAGGGGAGGAGGGTTTGTTTTGGACCAAAGGGCTCTTTGCAAACAATAATGAGATAATTACTTTCCCTTTACGTTGTTAAAGATCAGAGATGAGAGGTTCAGGAAAATGTATCAGGAATACCTCCTGAGGTAAGCTGAACTGACACTTATTTAGCTCAGAATTTGGACTAATATGTCCCCTGCTGTACTTTGCGTGATGGATAGAGTTTTTAACAATATGTTGACTTTTTGTAAAGCAAAGCCAGATAGTGTAATAATTGCTAGCAGATAAAAATCCACAATTGTGCGATGATAAGTTATTTGTCATGAATATCCTACAAATGTATGTTGACTGTAAAACTGTTTCAAATGAGTTGAATGATCATTTTGTAAGAAAGACAGATTCGTTTAATTTGAGCCCTGCTTAGGGAAAGTCAATACAGAGATTGCCAATATAAGCAATTACATGTTAAATGGAATTTGTACAGTACATTTGAGTGTAGATCTTGCTTTTCAATTTTTTGCATAATTGCAAATGATTACATTCCAATGAGGCAGTTCATGCTGCACGTCATGGGAAATGTCAGTGTTTCTCATTACTAACAGGCTGGAGGGAGAGCTTCACATTGAAAGGACTGGATGTAATAATAGAATCAAAGTATAAAGACAACAGGGAGAGACAACGTTCTAGTTATTAGTCTGACATAGAGTTACATTTAATGATGGGATGAATGTCCCTGTTAAAGACCAAGGTTCTCACCTCTGTAACTTATTGTCATTTTTTCCTATCAGGAAATTCTTTTATAAACTACTCATGTTATTTTTTCTTTTCTTTTCTTTCTTTCTTTTTCTTTTTGTGTCTGTTCCTCTGGATGAAAATGGGAGGTAATTAAACTCTTGGGGTCTAGTTCGTATGTTATAGGTCTGTTGGAAAGTCAATGCACCCTTTCAAATCTAGAACAGATTACTTAACTTCCTTAACATTTTCATTTATTGAGTGCCACAGACCAACAATAACTGTTGACTTGAATCTGAAGTTCATTCATTCAGTGTCAATTGAGCTTCTACTATATAGCAGCTCTTATACTAGATTCTAATATGGAATTTAGAAATAGAATTATATTATATTAAAAGCTTTTGAATAGTAAGATCTGCAGTAAAATGTATTAAAATATAAATGAGGAACACTATTTCCAGCGTGCCTTATGTAGTAGGCAACAAACAAATAAAAAAACTGGCAATCTCATGTGACATTTACTCTGAAGGAAATGATAACTACTCTTGTTCTACTAATGATACATATAATTCCTATTCTTCTCAGATAAGAAGATAAAGTCTGAGAAAAATATAAATGGATATTTTCCTTTGTTGCATTATTGAAAGTTTTATTCAAAAGTGTGTTAGCCAGGGGCTGGAGTTATGGCGCAGTGGTACCGTGCTCGCCTGGCATGCGTGAGGCACTGGGTTCGATCCTCAGCACCACATAAAAATAAAAAAATAAAGATATTCTGTCTGCCTACAATAAAAAATAAATGTTTAAAAAAAAAAAGTGTGTTAGCCAACTTTCCACTACTAGAACAAATTACATGAAACAGTCAATTTAGGAAAAGAAAAGGTTGATTTTGTCTTACAGTGTTTGGAGGTAGTGATCTATGATCGGTTGAATCTGTTCCTGTGACCTGTGGAAGGCAGCACATCCTAGTGAGAAGGAATCTTCTGGAAGGACAAAAACACTGACCCAAGCCAGGGAAGAGGAAGAGATGAGGGTTCCACAGTCCCTTTCAAGGGTACACCCATGATATCCTTAAGAATTCCAACTAGATCCCACTAGCTGCCAATAGATGCTAAAACCCTGGGTACCAAGCTTTGGATGTATCAATCTTTCCAGAAGATTTACAAATTGTTTAAAAGTGTATTTTAATGAAGGACTCCAGTTCACAAGCAGCAAAATATCACCATATGTTGTTCCTATATGTAAATACAAATAGAGTAAAACCTTGCCAAAAGAGTATATTGATACGAAATTTCTGGAAAAGTTTTTGAAGGTGACAAGACTTCAAGGAAACAACTAAATTATATCGTCCTTTAAATTAAACAGCAGATGTTGATGAATTTAAACTCCTTTTATCACATGAGCTATTTGTTGACTTCTCTCTGTCTCTCTCCAACTGGGATTTTTAGGGTATGTAGCTAATTAGGTCAAAGGAACTGGAGAAGTTGACTTACAGCAAACATAAATTGCAAAATAGGTCTCTGAAGGCCCCGATTTAACACTATCACCATAGAAACCATGGTTAATACTTTTACATTTAGGTTTGTTTTTGCACTATCTACAATAAATATATAACCAATGCCCATTTATTAATTTATTTAGTACTAGGAATTGAACCCAGGAGCACTTAATCACTGAGCCACGTCCCCAGCCCTTTTATGTTTAATTTTGAGACAGGGTCTTGCTGAGTTTCCCAGGCTGGTTTTGAATTTGGCAATCCTCCTGCCTCAGCCTCCTGAGTTACTGAGATTACAGGTGTGTATCACCACACTCAGCCCAACATTCTTTCTAACAAGAAAACAGAGATAGAACATTGATGTACCAAATCACTAGGTAATTGCCTGGTGTGAAGTTCTTGGCATTAGGGTGAGAAGTTTTTATGTGATCTTTCTTCTGAGTAGAGAGAAAATTGCCACAAATATGGAGTCTAAATCCATAATTATGATGATGATACTAATAGTCACTTGTTCCCAAAGAAGAGTAATATCCCATGTGAAATCTAGATGAGCATCATTCTGTTAAGTTTGGTCTTCCCTAGCTGCTGATGCCATTGGTACCCAGAAGACAAGCCATTCTCTTATCTGTTCCCATTCCGTCCAGATGGAATTCCAGTTTCTTCTCTTAATCCTACTCAGCAAAAATAGAGTGATTTTGAAACAATTATCCAATTCATCACATCAGTATAAGTAGAAAATTCAGATCTAATCCTGACAACTCAGTCCCTCATTAAAAATTTGTGCATTCAAGTTGTGCATTATTTAATCAAGTATGTTATTCAGTGATCTAATCTCCCTTCTCATTTGGGGCATAAAGCCCATGATCTGGAACAGTTAGAAATCATTTGGTTGTGGATAGTATGTAGCCACAGTCCTACATATCAATTCTCAGAACTACACTATATAAATTAGAGGTGCAGAAACAATACGTCTTTCCAGATTATTATTTACTCCAACAACTACCTAAGTTTTGCAACTACCTAAATTTCTTGCAATGGAGGAACAGTAGCCTAGACCATGATCTATTTAGATAATGGAATACTTACTCAGTCATCACACTATTTTTAAAAACAGTTCATGACTTGGGAATATGTTCAGTGCATAATATTGAATGAAAGTGTGGAAGATGATTCGATCCAAATTTTTAAAAATAAAGCTGAATGCGGAAATACATATGTGTACATTTAAATTCACTTCTCTGGGGGATGGGGGAGCACCAAAATGTAATCTTCAGGGGATGTGATTCCAAAAGATTTTTATTTTATTTTTTGTTACCTTGGAGTCCTGGTGATGCTTCTAAAGTGATTCTATAGTATTTTAAACATGTGATCTAATGAGCAGGGTGAAAATGTACAGGGATGGGTTGGTGGTTCATTCCACAGAATCATTCTGGGGTCCTGCATATTGCCAAAGGACAAGATATCTGTGTATATTGTGGAATTCTGCCAGAGCATCTAATCAATTTTCTAAGAAGAGATTCTTCTCTTTTTTTTGGTACCAGAGATTGAATGCAGGAGCACTTAACCACTGAGCCACATCCTTAGACCTTTTTGTATTTTATTTAGAGACAAGGTTTCACTGAGTTGCTTTAGGGCCTTGGTGAATTGCTGAGGCTGGTTCTGAACTCAAAATCCTCCTGCCTCAGCCTCCCAAGCCACTGGGATTATAGGTAAGCACCACCACATCTAAGAGTGAAAGAGGACATTGTTCATAAATATTCTGAGAAAACAATGATATATCACTATCATTATTATCTTGAGCAATCTTTTTTAATCAAAATTCCCCAGGTGCTGGTTTTCCAGAATATACTACTGAAATGAATCTTTTCATGGTAAAGAGCAAGATGGGTTTTAAATCACATCTGAAAAGGCAATAATGTGGCTGGTACATTCCCTCTTTAAAGTAATCACAACCGGAGAGAAATAATTCCTAAAACACTTGAAAGGAACGCCCAACTGCCCACCCCTGTACAGGTGAAACCTGGTGGAAACTGAGTCTCCATCTTTGATCTGCATCTGCTAATACTTTGACAGGGTGCTTAGACCATAAAATATTTAGATCTTCCTAGTGGCTGGTAAGACGTCAAGGACAAAATAACTGCTTTCAGGAAGTATACACCAAAGTATGATTTTACTAAATGAAGCCTAGCAGATTGATTTTGTTCCTATACCTTAGTTTCCTGGACTCTCTCACCTGTTCAAGTGAAAATTTGACCTTTCATTTACTGGATCAAAAAATGCTTTATAATATTTTAGCATTTCTTGTGAAGACTTTCAATTTTTGCTTTTTTTTCTTTCTTTTTATTGTTTGCACTGTTTCATTAGAAGAGCTATAACATAGTTGATTGCTTAAAAATTAACAAAAGTTTCCTTGGTATTTTCCAAAATCATTTATAATTTAAGTTTATACAAAAACCTAAGCATGAACAGCAATAGCAACTTAATTCATGATTGTCAAAATCTGGAAGCAACCAAGATGTCTTTCAGTAGGTGAGTGGATGAACTAACTGTGATGAAATAACTAGTATTCCAGAAAATGGAATATTACCGTGTACGGAAGAACAGTGAGCTATTCAACTATGAAGAAATGGAGGTGATGTAAACAAGTACTACTAGTGCTAAAAAGCCAATCTGCCCAGGATAGAGACTGTACAAACCCAGTTATGTGACATCCAGGAAAAGGCAAAAGATCCAATAAAAAAGATAAATGATTGTCAGGGTTCAGAGAAGTGTAGGCTAAATGGGTAGAACATAGACCCCGTTCAGAGCAGCGGACAGTTTTGTATGTTATAATGCTGGATCTGTCATTATATATTTATTCAAACCTTAAGAATGTACAACACCAAGAATGAACCCTTTGAATCTGTAAACTTTGATTAATTATAATATGCATCAGAATCTGCTCACTATTTGGAACATGTACCACATTCTTGGAAAATAACAAGAGGAGAAACGGGGAAGGTGGGTAAGACAGGTGTTATGTGAACACTCTATTTTATTCTTGATTTTTCTGTAAACCTGAGAGTGCTCTAAAGATAAAGTATATAAAGATAATTCATTAACTGAAGAGAAGAAGAGTAAAGGAGAGAAACAGAGAAAGGAAGAAACCGAGAGGACCCCAAGACCAGTTGACTGAAATATAAATCAAAGAACATTTTTGAGGAGAAACAAGACATTTTCTCCTCCACGTTCTGTGTTCTGTGTGAAGAAGGAGTATGTAACCGTTAGAGGTGTGGGCCAGCTGGAAATAAAAGCTAAAATAGCAATATTAAGAAATAAAGACAAAAGACAAAAAGTATGTATTCAAAGCTGGGGCTTAACTGAAGGAAAGGACTTGATCCTAATAGAATCGGGGTCTGATCCTAACAAAGGGAAAAGCCCGAGAATGCTTTATTTATAGTGAAACATGTCAAAGGGATTCAGTGAGGAGCTTCTTCAGGAAAACAAGATAAGAATGGGGAAAAAAAGTTGTTTGGGGATTGGAAGGTTAGGCACATCTGTGGCGGCTGCGTTTGAACCTAGCTAAGGCAGGGTGCCAGCTTGATCAGGGCTTTCTCCAGCCAGGGACTTTTCACCCAGAAGTTCCCAGAAAAGCGGCCTCCCTGCCTTAGGATGGCCAAAACAGGCACATAATTCATACACAGCTGCCAACATTTGATGTCTGTTTTCTAAGGCAGGTTAGAATGGCCAGACCCCATTGCAAGGAGCAGCAGGTCACAAATAAAGACAACGTGTCTCCAGAAGCACTATTAAGAGTTTACTGTTAGCTGGGCACTGTGGTGCATGCCTGTCACACTCAGGAGACTGAGGTAGGAGGATCGTGAGCTCAAAGCCAGCCTCAGCAAAAGCGAGGCACTAAGCAACTCAGTGAGACCCTGTCTCTACATAAAACACAAAATAGGGCTGGGGATGTGGCTCAGTGGTCCAGTGGCCCTTAGTTCAATCCCCATCATACCCACCCCGACAAAAAAATAAGAGAGTTCCCTCTTGGTTTCTGTTTGCTCCGACTATTCTGATAAAAATGTAATCTTTGTAACTCTGAGTGAGACATGTTTTAAAATAGTAACATATATTGAGT
Source organism: Geosciurus inauris (assembly GCA_004024805.1). Classification (NCBI taxonomy): domain Eukaryota; kingdom Metazoa; phylum Chordata; class Mammalia; order Rodentia; family Sciuridae; genus Geosciurus; species Geosciurus inauris. The sequence continues at coordinate 825,980 of PVHX01000003.1, forward strand.
TTAATCAATATAAATCAAATTAATCTTTGAGATTCTTTTCTATTTTAATCTGTCAATAAAGCAAAGTGTATGCATATCATTTTTGCTGGAGTTTGGTCAACTGCATTTGCATTTCTGGAACTAACTAAGTAATAGTATGTTGTTGTTGTTTTTGGTACCAGGGATTGAACTCAGGGGCACTTGACCACTGAGCCACATCCCCAGCCCTATTTTGTGTTTTATGTAGAGACAGGGTCTCACTGAGTTGCTTAGCACCTTGCTGTTGCTGAGGCTGGCTTTGAACTCGCGATTCTCCTGCCTCAGCCTCCTGAAGTGCAGGGATTACAGGCATGTGTCACCGCGCCCGGCTTCGTGGTATGTTTTTTAAACCACACTGCCCATTTTCATTTTCTCCATGCTATAGGTCTCTTGGGGGGATGCCCACGGATGTCCCCTTTCTACTGCTTTGTCAAATTGGGATCTTGGCTGAGCTAGACTTACCGGATGACTAAGAAGATCACGCTATTTTTCTTTCTACATGATTTGTCTATCAAAATACCATAAGAATAATTATATCTCTCAGATTTGGCATATTTTGCCTATAAAACCACGAGGCAGCTATAATTGACCACACCTGATGAGAGAGGAAGATACTTTCTCGTGCTTACCCACGGTCCCTTCAGCAACACCTTGTAGAATGTTCTCTGGGAATCAATGCTGTGCTCATTATGGTCTCCCCTTTCCACAAATCCTGACCACACCCACCTTCTTCGGGGCCATGGCCCCATCAGTTTTGTCAAGTAGAATGATTAAAATCTTTTGTCTCAAAAATCATTCCTTAAGAACTGATATTATATAAACAACTAGTTTACATGTACACAGTCATGTCTGATGATCTTAGGGGACAGACAGATGAGGACATGGGGAATGTGAGGTTAAGAGACTAATACTATAAAATTGGTCTAGGGTGCTCACCCCCACATGCTTTCTTTGCCCAGAAGTGATTTATTTACCTGCAACCCTGGCCTGTGTGAGCAGGATATGTCACATTCCTTAGCAAAGGACTTATTATCTGCAAGGAAATGCAGACAGGAAATAACATTGATAAGAGGAATCTAAGTCATGTGGAAGAGAGAGACTTGTGTGATTCTTTTCACTGACCAGACCCTGGAAGATAAGGGTCATTCCTCCTAACCGTAAAAGCTGTAAAAAAGATTGAGAATCTAATTAGACCTAGTCAGCATGGGCCAAAGTGACACAGCACTGTCATCATGGTGAGGACTTAAAAGGTCTGTCACCCTGCTGTCAAAAGTCGAGAGGTGGACCTGGGTGGGACTCTCTGGAAACTTCCCAGGGAACCCCAAGAAAACCGGAATGCAGGTTGTCTCTCTCCCCTCTGAGAGCACCCCTTCTCTCCCTTGAGCATGTCCCCTTTCCCTTTTCCTAGCTCTTCAGTAAACTCGTTCTTGTTCCTATGAATGACATGTCTGAAATCCTTCTCATTTGGTTCCCAAAACTGGGATTTGAAGATGGTCTTCACACTGCCTCACTTTCTCAGAAGGCCTCAGCTCTGTAGCAGTAAGAGGTGATTGGTTATCTCATAGATTATAAAAGAGAACAATGTGGAGCAAATTATCTTCCATGCTTGTAAGATTATGTCAAAATAAATTCTAATATTACATACAATTATAATGCATTTATAAAAATATGAAAATACAAACCATTAGTAACTGGATGCTGAGCTGGGCATGGTGGTGCACTGTCGTTTATGTCATGCCTCACGTGGGTCTGCCGACGAGGTGGGGTCCTGGGGGACGGAGGTATGGGGCCCTTAGGAAGGGCAATATGGGGTCCCATGGGATGAGGGTATGGGGTAAACAGTCATGGAGTCACTCACCCAGACACCGTGGGTTAGGTAAAACTGCTCTGCTGGAGGGAGACGCAGAATCCCTTTATTTCAGGAAGTGTGACAGTTTATATAGGGCCTTTGGACCAATCATAGCCCTGAGGTTACAGCCAATGGGGTATTGCTCCGTGTCAGGTGTGCAGCCAATCAGCATGGGGTGAGGAAAGGGGAGGCGCTGAAGGCAGCCAATCAGCTGAAGGTATGGAGAGAGCTCCTATATTTCCCCCTTTTTACCTTTATTTGAAAGGTCAGCGAGGCCTGTGTGGCCCGTAAGCAAGAATGTTGGAGGGGTCAGTGATAATCTCATGGGAGAGAATCATTCTGCTGGATTTTTAGACTCCTACATGTTGCATATGGGGGCGAGGGGGGGGCAAACGAGACTGTGCCTGTCCTAGGATGTGCCCATCTTTCAGAGCATCTTACCCATCATTGGCTAACCAGCCCAAGTGAATGTGCCCCGAGATGAGTTCTCTCCTAAGAGAAGGGGTAATAGGGTTGGAAGAGGTTGGAAGGGAAGGGGGTTTGGGGTTAGGGCCGGCCGAAGCTGTGAAGCCTTGTGATTCCAGCGAAGATGGGGTGGGTGAGCTTCTTATATGTTCTCGAGGGCTGCGATCCATGGGGTGGAAATATTTTACGTTTCTGTAATTCTTTAATGATATGAACTAAGAGAGCTTGTTTAGTTTCTAGTTTGGTTACATTTGACAAAGAGAAGGACCAGAAGAAGGCTCAGAACCCCAAGCCCAATGATAACCCAATCAGATGGATCTAACAGAGATGATAATTTATTCCACACCTTTTGAAGAATAGAAGGGTCAAAGACAACATTAGCTTTGGTTTTGTTAAGTTTTAATATGTTGTTGTGGAGGATCATTTCTAAATGCTAAATTCCATGGGACTTTTAGTCTGTTAGACAATTCTATCCTGACTGCAGTAACATTTTCAACTGGAATATTAGTCTGGCAGATGTACATAAGGGAGGAGTTGCAGGGCACTCTGAGGTGTAATTGAATAATATCAATCTTTTTATCCAGGAGTGCTCGCCTGTAATCCCAGAGGCTTGGGAGGCTGAGACAGGAGAATCGCGCTGGGCTGGTTCCTTAGTTTATCTACCGTAAATTGTGTAGCTATGAACCTGGGTATGCATGTATCACTGTAGCAGGATGCCTTTCAATCTTTAGGATAAAAACTGAGGGGTTGCATTTCCAAAGCAGACATTAAACTAAGTCCATTTAACAAATGTAACTCTGAAGTTCTGAATGCATTTCCAATTAAGAACGTAAGTAAGTTACAGATCTTCACAAGATTTTCCTATTTCTTTGCTAATTAAGAACTCTTTAACCCGTCCATTTCCACAGGGGCTTCTCTAGCTCATCCTCTTACCACACAGTAAAGATAAAATATTACTTCAGAGAGTAAAAGAACATATTTTGAGGCCAACAGCGCTAACTTATTAACAATGAATAGCTGTGGGGAAATAAATATCATTCTGCAGATGATTTTTTCAAGGAGAGGTCACCTGGCACCCTCTGAGTGCTGAGATACCGAGATTCAGTTATGTGGCGATGTCATGGTGACCAAGTTGGGGGTAATGATGATGACAATAATAATCGAACCAAACAAAGAGAAAAGCCATATTTTATTGAAGGGGCCCTGAAAAAAAATTTAATACATTTTTTCAATATGTTTAAGCAATTTTATTTTTCAACATTGGTGAAAATGCACAATAGTTTTAATGACATTTTCATGATAGAATCCAAAAAATGAACTTCACTAAAACAAAAAGGAAGAAAAAAAATAGGATGTGTGATACAATTCTAAACCTCATAATATATAACAACAAAAATAAAAATCTCAGTTTAAAAGTGTTTGTGTGAAGTTTTGCTTTAAAGGCACACTTTGCCATTTTCCCTGGGCATAGTACAAAATGAAGAATGGCAAACAACTTTTTACAAATATATATATGATAGAGATTGGCATGCAGATATCATGAGCTATTTCTTTGAAGTAAGTTAGATTCACTTAGGATGATATTCTCCAGCTCCATCCATTTACCTGCTGAATATCTTCTCTGATAGGCAGATGCTAATTCACAATAAGGAGGTGGGTCTAGGAAAGAAGGGAGTTGCTTTGGATTAGGCAGAGGAGAGTGAAGGGAGAGGATGTGGAGGTGGGAAGGACAGTAGAATGAACCAGACATTATCACCCTGTGTGTATATATGATTATAGGACCCGTGTGATTCTACATCATGTACAACCAGAAGATGAGAAGTTACTCTCCATTTATTCATGATAAAATACCTTAGTAAAAGAAGCATTCAGAGATGTGTTATTTCCCAACTTTTTATTTGATGTTGTCAAGTAAAAGGACAACCAGAAGGGAAGAAATTGGGCAAGGAGCAACTGGTAGGCCATTGCTTGAGTCTACAGATTGATTTCTGCTTATTTACACCTTCCATATTTTTTCTAGGCATTTTCTGTGTCCTGAGTTTGACTCTCTAAAAGAAAAAAGGGGAGATGTACAGATTCAGCAAGACTCAGGTCCAGAATAGGACCCTATGGCCATGCATCTGTAAAGCTTCTCGCTGCACCCTGGCGTGGGTGCAGAGCAAATTTTTTAATGTAGTGCATGATGTCCTTAGAAATACTGAGAAAATGCAGTATCTGTGCCCCATTTTTGAGGAAGAGAAGCAGCAGCAAATTGTGACTTGAGAACACGTAAGAAGAACCCTGGTCACTGTCACATGCCTAGATCAGGCTATGCAGTCTTTATTCTACATGCTCCAACTTGCTGATGGTTAATTATAGTGTGAACACACAGGATGGTGGAGGGAGGATCTTGGTGTGACGGTTTTGACAGTCACAAAGCACATGGAGGGTTGAACTTTCATGAAATTAATCGCTCATTGTGATGAGCACGAGTTCACTTGGGATAAAGACAAGGTCTTTATTTCATAATTCAATGTGGATCTTAATGAGAAATGCTATTTTTGTATGGTTGATGTTAATTGCAGTTCTAGTTGTATAAATTAAGATTTGGTTTTGTTTGTGGAATCTTACACCAATATATGAAAGGGCTCTCCAATCTATAGTAATCTGTTTTAAAACAATATAGCTTTCCTCAGCACAATAATTTCTTTACATAAGAATTAAATTGGAAGCCACATATGGTGGCACATGCCTGTCATCCCAGCGGCTCAGGAGGCTGAGGCAGGAGGATCACAAGTTCAAGGCCAGCCTCAGCAATTTAGGGAGGCCTGAAGCAACTTAGTGAGACTCTGTCTCAAAATAAAAAAAAATAAAATAGACTGGGGATGTGGCTAAGTGATTAAGTACTGCTGGGTTCCCTTCCTGGTACCAAAAAAGAAAAAAGAAAGAAGTTGTAGATATAAGCATTTATCAATAATTCCACATTTTATTCCAAATCTCTTGCAAAATCATTGTGATATTAGCGGGCAGGATGAATTCTTTTCCCAGGGTTAATATTCAAATGTGAAATGATATTCCCCAATATTTATCAATCAATTTTAGTGAGGACAGGAAGGGGCCATGCTGGGCATAAACATGTTTACAGGAAATCTAAATATTGCCAAGAAAGACTTGATTGTTCTTACTCATCACATATACACAGTGAAATAGTATGATAAAGACAAATTCAAGGAACTTTTTCTTCCTACTCAAGTTTACTTTACTTTTATTTATTTATTTTTTTGGTACCAGGGATTGAACTCAGGGGCACTCAACCACTGAGCCACATCCCCAGCCCTATTTTGTGTGTTTTTTATTTCTTTTTTTTAGTTTTCTCATAAAGAAAATATTAAAAATGCATATATTCATATATATATATTTGATGTGGCTGGTGTTAAGAGGAAGTGTTTGTTTATTTTTTGCAGAATACATTTTGATCATTGTACACAGTTGGAGCACAACTTTTCATTTCTTTGGTTGTATGTGATGTAGAATCACAACATACATGCAGTCATGCATAAACCTAGGGCTATGATTCCACCATCTTTACTGTCCCCATGCCCCCTCCCCCTCCCACCCCTGTGACCAAATTTCCTCCATTCATCCCGTGTTCTCCCCCACATTATGGATCAGCATCCACTTATCAGAGAGAACATTTGGCATTTGGTTTTTTGGGATTGGCTTACTTCACTTAGCATGATATTCTCCAACTCCATCCATTTACCTTCAAATGTCATAATTTTATTCTCTTTTATTGCTGAGTAATATTCCCCTATTTTGTGTTTTATGTAGAGACAGGGTCTCACTGAGTTGCTTAGCACCTCATCATTGCTGAGGCTGGCTTTGAACTTGCCATCCTCCTTTCTCAGCCTCCTGAGTCGCTGTGTACCACTGCACCCAGCCTTAAGACTTTTTAATGCACGTGTTGGCCATTTGTATTAGTCCATTTGTAATCTTCTTTTGAGCAATGTCTGTTTACCCACACACACATATATAGATATCCATCCCATTTTTAAAATCAGTTTTGTTTTGCTTTTTGCTGTTCAATTTTTGGAATTCCTTATATATTCTGGATATTAGCTCCTTGTCAGATTTGCAAATATTTTATCCCATTCTGTGTGTTGTCTCTGCACTATGATGATTTTTTCCTTTGCTGTACATGCAGAAATTTTTAGTTTGATATAATCTTGTCATAATCTTATTTGTCTATTTTACTTTTTCCCCCCTTGTGATCTAAAGCTCTTGTCCAAAAAAAACCCACAAAACACCTTTGCCCATTCTGGTGTCCTGGAACCCTTCCCTTATCTTCTTTAATAGGTTTTATTGTTAATTGTTACTAGGAATGGTGAGTGGTATGTTGACGATCACATTAGAACTCAGATCTCCCAGCTCTGATTTCGGTTCGCTTTCCATTATACACATTTCATGCTTCGATTTAGATTCAAATCAATATTTGAGCCAAAGGGTGGAACTTAGGACTGGAGGAGAGACACTTTCCATTATCACCTGGCCTTTGTCCTCTTCAGCTGAAACCCAGCTGGCGCTTGATGACTCCATAACTGTGCACCATTAGACCTTCAGCAGAATTCTCACTTCCCGGGTAGCCTCCCTTGGAAGCCTAGAGTTACTCCTGTCTCTAAACTCACCATAGGAGGGCAGAGTGTTCAGAACACCCAAAAGGATGGATGGGAAGTATATTATGTGATCCTACATCTTTGTTCTCTAGCACTCTTTAAAATTGCTGACTTCATCCGAAACATTGCAGCTGCTTTTATTTTAACTTTGCATTTGCACAATTTAAAAACCTTTTATTTGCATGGATGCTTGTCTTAGTAATGTAGTACATTAAACAATTTCTTCTTTTCTCCTCAAGTCCCTCAAATCACAGGATTAACTTGTTGAATTAGAGATGCTTCACTCCACTTCCCTCCTGACTGGCAAAGTAGCTGCCCTGATTATATTTGGTAAACAAAATGAACACATTGGCATTTCAGTGGTGCTCTTGAACTTGGTTCATTCTGCATGTAGCAAAACAAATCACTGTTTTGGAATACATTGTCTATACCCTAACTGCAGACGGGTTATGGTGTGAATATAACAAACTGTCAGAGGAAAGATTGTTCTAAGGAAGCCTTAGAACAGTTCTAACTTAGTTCAGTTCTAATGAGTGATTTAAATCACAGTGTGTTCTCCTTACCAAAGTCTCATCGAATCTCCACCCCACTCCCTTTTTTTTTTTGGCACCAGGGATTGAACTCAGGGGCACTCGACCACTGAGCCACCCCCCAGCCCTATTTTGTGTTTTAGGTAGAGACAGGGTCTCACTGAGTTGCTTAGCGCCTCGCTGTTGCTGAGGCTGGCTTTGAACTCGCAATTCTCCTGTCTCAGCCTCCCAAAGTGCTGGGATGACAGGCATACGCCACTGCGCCCAGCTCTGAATCTCCCTTTTATCAGAGACAAAATTAGGAACAAAGTCCACTTAGCTGGGATCCTTGTTTAGTATAATCAGTTCTAAGTTGCAATAACACATCATTATAGTTTCCATATACCACAGTGGATTTACCTGTATCAACCAGCTTATTTAATGGAAGAACTCATCCCAGCCCATGGGGAGCAAGACAGAACCATAGCTTGTTCTGTAAAGATAGTTAGGTACCAATTTCTGATTGGAGGCAGGTAGAGTCTGGTAGGTACGAAGCATGCTGCTTCTGGAATAGACCTCCTAGGGCAGGTCTCTTGGCTCCACCGCATTCTAGAGGCATCTCGGACAAAGTAGCTCAGCTGCTCTGTTCCTTCTACATCAGATTGTTAATAGGATTAAATGCAATAAAATGAGAATTTCTTAGAACAATACGTGGGCAATGAAAAGCACCCAGTAGTGAATTGCTGCCCTAGGTTTTGTAATTCTTTAACAAATCCTATAAAGCACAAACCTCAGAAGATCTTATTTCCTAAAATTACAAATTCTGGCACATAATTGAATGCAACTTTTGTTCTTACTAGAAGGTCAAAGGTTACTACAGGATAAAGAGTCCCTTATCTGAAATCATGGGGAACAGCAGTGTTTCAGATTTCAGATATTTTTGGATTTGGGAATATTTGCAAATACAGAATGCGGTTTTTTTGGAGGGAAACAGAACGTAGGTTTAAACATAAAATTCATGGATATTTTGAATCTTCTTTCTTCACATAGCCGGAAGGTAACTTTACACAATACTTTTTTTATGTTCTTGCTTTTGGATTGTGATGTGTGTCACTGGTGAGGTACCATCTTCTATTTGTGATGTCATGCTCTTGCTAGGAAAGTTTCAGGTTTTGGAGCAGTTCCGATTTCAGAATTTGAATGAGGGGTGCTGAATTTGGTGCATAGCAGATATCTACTCAGTACGTCAACACAGAGCAAATCCTGTTCCCTGGCTGTTTTGTAGGCTGAGAATTTTTGGGGGGAAAAACAACGACAGCCATTTATTGTTTATGTCTAATGTTGCTTCACAGTTAATAGTTGAGTAGTTTCAACAGTGTCTGGCCTGCAAAGCATAAAATATTAATGATCTGACACTTTACTGGAAGAGTTTGGCTAATCTCACTATAGCACTGGGTATAGATTTGGATGATCAGTGAATTCTAAGAACAGGCCTTGCTGGGAAGACTTCTGCAGATTTAATGCTAACTAAGAACACACTTATGTTAAAAAAGGTCCAAATAATGAGATTATTGAAAAATTTACATTTACCACTATTAAAGGTTTACGGAGGTAGAGTTAACATATCATGAAATTCACTCTTGTAAGTATATGATTTAATTTTGAAGCATTTCCAATACCCTGTAAATTTCCTCGTTACCTATTTACAGTCAATCCCAATTCCCACCCCCAGTCTCAATCCACCACTCAATTCTTTTCTGTCTCTATTAATTTGCCTTTCAAGAACATTTCATTTAAGTTGAATAAGTGAATTTATAATAGTTGGCATCTGGCCTCTTTCATTTAGGATCTTGTTTTTAAGGTCAATTTATGCTGAAGCATGATCACTATCTCATTCCTTTTGATGGATGCATAGTATTCCCTCATGTGAATGTGCCATGTTTTATCTAGTCAACAGTGATGGGCATTTAACTTACTTCAAATTTTTGGATTTCATGAATAAAATTTCACGAATGTTCACTAACAGTCAATATATCTTTTCACTTATGTAGATTATCATCTGATAGGATTATGCATATCTTTTTTATGGGCTGAACTGTTTCCCAAAGTGCCTGTATCATGCTATAATCCATGAGTGAGGTAAGATGGTTCTAATTTTCCTACATCCCCACCAAAAATGGTTATTATCTTTGTACTTGTACCATTCTGTGGTTGAGAAATGGCATCTGGTTGTTTTAACTGGCATTTTATTAACAACAGTCAATGATGTTTGATATGCTCATTAGGCAGTCCCATGTTGTCTTTGGGAATATGTCTGTTCAAGTATTTAATTGTTTTTGAACTGTTTTCTGTTTTTGTATTCTTTTATCCTAGAATTGTTAGAGTAATGTAAATCCTAGATGGGATAATATTACCAGAGATCTAGCCTTATTGCTAACAGTTCATGGCTCCAGGTCAGAGGCAGCTGAAGTAGTAGTGCCCACCTGACTCCTGATTGTTCAATGCTCTGTAGGAGGTGAGGCAAGGACTGGAGTCAGGGAGCTTCAGGTCCACATGACATCCATGCTGTGGCCAATTGCATAGATCCCAACTGAGAGGAGGCTCCAGGGAACCACAAGCTGGGTGCAGTGATGCACCCCTGTGATCCCAGCATTTTGGGAGGCTGAGATAGGAGGATCACGTGTTCAAAGCCAACCTCAACAATGGCAAGGCACTAAGCAACTCAGTGAGACCCTGTCTCTACATAAAACACAAAATAGAGCTGAGGATGTGGCTCAGTGGTCGAGTGCCCCTGAGTTCTATCCCCAGTATCAAAAAAAAAAAGGAACCAGAGCACAGACATCATGTGGGAAACAGATGAGAAAGTTGAGTTGAGCAACTCACTTTGAAGTGAATAAATAAAACCCACTTTCCACCCCCTCATGCTTGTCTCTCTTTGGAAGGTAAAGGTATTAAAGCACAGAATGTCATCTATGATAGGTAGTATTTTAGAATATGTACTGGGCCTCACCAGTATTCAGAAGAAAGAAGTTGAAGCTGAGGTATATGGGTTAGGAACAACTTCTTGGGGTTTGATCCTAAGTAGTGTTACACACTGAGGAGACATGAACCAGGACGAAGAGGTACTAGGAGTGGACAGTGGAGCCCAATCCACTTCTTTACCCTCTCTTCGTGTTTAGCACATGGACCTTTTGGGAGAATTTGTAAATGAAGTCTCTTAGAGAACATTCCCCTCCACGTATGGACAAAGACGTATCAGTAACGATGAGGCTGCCAAGAGAAATAGGGCTAAATCCCTGAGGATTGGTCAGGTGCAAGATTTATGAATGATGCGATTGTTCAGAATGATTTCAAATGGATTTCTAAATAGTCCTTGGAAGGGTTAAGTTATAATTATGTATAAAAAGAAATCCAGAATAACCACATAACCAAATCTCCACTCTTCCCTGTTTCATCACACTGATATAAAGGTATAAAAGTAATGGGAGTTTTCAGCAATCAAAAAGAGAGAGGAAGAGAGAGAAAGAGAGAGAACAAGCATTATTTTGATCTGAGTGATGGCCGTGAGATCTGGAACATACTTGAATGTCATGGTCTGGAGGTGAGATGTCCCCCAAAAGCTCACGTGTGAGACAATGTAAGAAGGTTCAGAGGAGAAATGATTGGGTTGTGAGAGCCTTAACCCCATCAGTGAATTAATCCCCTGATAGGGATTAACTGAGTGGTAACTGAAGTGGTAGGTGTGGTTGGAGGAGGTGGGCATTGGGGCGTGGCTTGGGGTATATATATGTGTATCTGTGAGTAGAGTCTTTCTCTCTGCTCCCTGGTCACAGTGATGTGAGCTGCTTCCCTCTGCCATCCTCTCCCACCATGATGTTCACTGGAGCCCTGAGAAATGGAGCCAGCCTTCTATGGATTAAGACCTCTGAAACCGTGAGCCCCTGAATAAACTCTCCCTCCTCTATAGTTGTTCTGGTCAGATCCTTTAGTCACAGCAGTGAAAAAGCTGACTAAAACAGGGGACTACCTCAGACCATCTGCCAACATCCTTAGTGAAGCTTGTGAACAGCCTAGTTGTGCATGAGTTTTGTATTAAATAGAATGAAAATGGAGCAGATAAGGTGTTGATGAAAATTCCTGATGCCCTGCAAAGCCCCTTGAGCATTCCGCGCCTTTATTAGAAACCTGTCTCCAAAATATCTTTCAGCTGAGCCTAATATCAAGCTATGACATAAGAAGCAGAGGATGAAGGGAACTCAAGGCATGAGAAGGGGTAGGGGAAAAAATAAGTAGTAAAGAATCAGAGGAGTTCTGGTGGGAAGATTATCCCAAGTGTTCACTGCTTTATCCAAGTTTGCATCTTTAAGAAAGTTCCAGAAGCAATCCATATTCTGATCCGTCTTACATTCCACTCAGGAGATTCTGAGACTTATGTCTAAAAACGAGGTCATCTGTGGATGCCACAGCCAGTGGGAAATACGGAAGGTACTCAAGGAGAATGCATTGTCAGTCACTAACAAATGCACAAACAAAAAAAATCACTTGCGAGCTTAATATATGACAGATACGTAGATGTCAAATGGAGAATAAAAACAAGTTCCATGTGAGTTTCATGCATGAGCCCTTCGGTTCCTCGTCAGCAGGAAGTCATACTGTGGCCCAACAGAATCCCTCCTGTCGACCTGAAGCAATTTCCAAATAAGATTCATGAGTGGGGAAGAAAGGTCAGATAGTAAATGAGAATAAGGAACAAAGCAAAAAAATAAATAAATCGGTAGAAACAGAAACAAGGAATTGGCTATGAGATAATGACTCTAAAGGTCTATAGGAAAAGGAGCCTTGCACTTCCACACAGCCAAAGCACAGCCTAGGTGAGTACTAGCCTAATCCCTTTGACTCGATGTAGGGTCCTCTACTGCTTGTGTCCTTGGATTAAAAGAGCTGGATAATTTCTGGTGTTTCAGTATCGGGTTTAGGGACATCACGTTTTGATTTCAGCATGTAGGCGATGTTAGAAATAGAATATTTGGTAGGAGGACCTTTCTTTGAAGCCATGAAGGATGGATGAGTTTCCAAGATAAATCCAAATAGGTCCATCACAGGAAATTTGCATGAAACAAGGAAGTCACGATCAGTAGTTGCTTTGCTTCTCAGGACCTAGTTCAAAGACGGTCCCTGGATCTCCTGTTTGAAGTTAGTCACTTTTCCTCTTCCCTCTCACTGTCCCTCGGATATAACAATCGTCTCTTGAACATCATTTTATTCCTATGCTGTGCTTAAGCATGCTATTTCCCTAGCACGCTCTCTCTCTCTTTCTCTCTCTCTCTCTCACACACACACACACACACACACACACACACCTTTCATTTGATGGACAGGGCATAGAATAGTATAGTGGCTACTACCACGGTGGTTTCCGATCGTGGCTTGCCATACAAATGTGAAATTAGCCTCACCTGGTGAATATTAGGCAATTTATTCAGGCTTTTAGATTCTGCTCTTTGTTCTGTGAAATGGAATTATTCTTATTGACCCAGTTGCTGTAGGATGAACTGAGATAAATTCATCCACCTTTGTTAGTTGGAATAGAAATAAAACTTGGACAAGGGGGACTTTTGTAAGGAGATTGGACCTAGGAAAGCCTCCAGATCAAATAATTAACACCAGGACCCAGGAATCCTCCTGAGTTTCCTGGTAGTTTTATCTCAGCTCCAGCAGGATATTTCTCTGGGCTCCAAATTTCTGCATTTTTTTGAAAATGTCAGGTTTTTTTTTTCCCCCTTTTGAGTTTGTGTACATCAGAAAAAAGGCTCCCCAAAGCAGAAATAATTCATTTTTCTTGCAAGCTTTATCAGAAAAATCTCAAGACTGGACATTGGTTGGATCATGTTCGATCAGGTGCTCACTCCTGACTAAAATCAAGATGTTTCCAGAAAGAGGAAGGAAAGACGTTCGTGGCCAACAGAAGACAAAAACTATCACATGCACCCTGTACCTGCTGCTTAGCATAATGTTTATAATCAGCAATGCTTAGTAAGCATTACTGTTTTCCTTTTTTTAAGTTACAAGAACAGATAGTAAATTCTTGGTAAAGTATTATTCTCCTTTCTGCAGTAGCTTGTGCAGCAGAATCTCATATAAGTATCTGTGGACAAGGGGTGAAAAAAAATAATCCTCTGAATTATTATAATAACCATCTTCCCTAGATCACCAAGTTCCACATTGGCCCTAAACAGGAGATTTCCATTGCTTTTACTGCAGACTCTGTAATGGCCCTGACCACTTCTCTCCATTCCCATAGTTGCTCTCCTAGACAAAACCACAGGTATTCCTCAATAAATTCCTGAGCCTTCTAAAGACATGCTCTTGTTCTCTGAGTGGCTGTCTTCTTCTCAGCAACTGAAGTGGTCTTTCAAGAGGACATCTGTGGGCACCTCAGTGGTAAGGTGCATGCTTAGCACATGTGAGGACCTGGGTCTAATAACTGGAACTGCTCAGAGCAAAAGAGTACAGCAATCCAATAACTTGTCTTAAAATGAGCATTCTCTCATTGCAATAATAATATGATCCAAACTCTTAACTATATGTGAAATATAGCAGGTCCTTTGCTCCTGCTGTATCTTTATCCTTTAATGTCCCTGTATCTCTGTCCTCACTCAGTCTTTCAGGAACCTATCTTATTCCAAGCTCAGCATTTGGACATGGCTTTTATCTCTGCAATGCTCTTGTTCCAGAACTCTCTATAGCTGCCTCTTTCATTTCTTTAGATTGCTGGTAAATGCATGGCCTTAACCAGAGCCTAATATCCTTGGCTACTATATCACGTCTTCACCCTGTTACTCATTTACCCCAACTACAATAGAAACCACCAGCAAACAAAAATGATAGCTGTCTTGTATACTCCTTCATCCTGAGCTTAACATTCACAAGGAACTGGATAATTACATGGTGCTAATAGATAAAGTGTGTTTAAACCAGAAAGCAGAACAGGTAGCTGAAAACTCCCACAGTAATTAATGTTAAAAATTGGAATTAAGGTGCAGCATCTGCAGAGCTGTTTATTTTTTAAAAGCTGAGTGTTTAAGTGGAGAAGATATGTCACATCATCATTAGCACCCTACTGAGACAGGAGTACCTCTGTGGAACTGGTGAGGAAGAGGTCACTTCATAATGTCCTAAGAGAACGGAAACATACTTCGATATATTTGAGCAGAAGCAGAGGAATAAATGTCAGACAGATATAGAAACCTGCATGGACTTCTTATCTTGGGATTTGTACAAGGAACCAGCATAAAATAAAAACCCGCTAGATTCCTAAGAAAATCTAGAGAACTGTATTAGTCAGCTTATTATCACTGTGACTGTAATATCTAACAAGAACAACGTAAAGGAGGAAGAATTTATTTTGGCCCATGATTTCAGAGGTCTCAGTCCATGGTTGGTCAATTCCATTGCTGTTGGCTCATGGTGAAATAGAATATCATGGCAGATGGTTATGGCAGAGGAAAGCAGAGAGAGAAACAATCTAGGAGTCAGGGACAAGATTTAATCCCAAGGATATACCTCCACTGACCTATTTGTCCAGCTATACCATGACTGCCTACGGTTACCACAGAGTAATTTATTCACATTATTAATTCATCAAATGGATTAATCCACCGATAAGATTCTAATTCTCATAGTCATTTCATGTCTGAACATTGCTACCTTGCCCACCACAGAAACTTTTGAGAAGATATTAAAGATCCCAAACGTAACAGGGACTAATACTTCAGTCAACTTTGTTTCCCTAATTTTCCAGAAAGGTACCCATAGGACTTATGGAATAATACCATATTTTGAGTTGGAAGACCAGACACTGGTAGTTGTGAACCTGTTGGGTGACTTTGGACAAATTCTTCTCATTACTGAGCTCCATTTTTCATCTGTATAAAACTGAGGATTGGTTTAATGAAATGAGGAGCCCTCCTGCTGTAACCCATGAGCCCACAGACTCCCCCAATCAGCATTCTCCAAATGTAGATGAAAGGTTTAGAGTCTTAGGAGCCTTATTTGAAGTCTGTAGGGAAAAGATACCAAAAAAAAAAAAAAAAAAAAGTACATCAATCTGCAGACTGCCTCTCCAAGGTACGAACTAGGATGTCACACTAACCACTCTGGGACTGTCCTACTTATTTTTTCAGCTCAGTAGGGGATAAATGAATGTATTACAAGGAAGTGAGACAGAGAGAATGCTTGAATTTTTGTGCCTGAGTATTTTCTATTTTTTGTTCTAATCATCTAATACCCTTCGCATATTAACAAAAAAAAAGGCGATTTTATTCAAGGCTCTTTCTGTGTTGAAAATAACATCCCTGTCTTAGCTCTTGAGAATCTCAATTAGGACTGGTATTGCTGTCTTAATGTGGGTTCCACACTCTCTCTCACACCTGGAGAGAACAACAAAGCTAGGAAAGGAACTCACATGTTCAACCATCCTTTCTATTCTTTGATAAACTTTAAGCCCTCCAAAGCAGTAATTGATATCCTAGAGCAAACTCTGACAGACCTCAACATCTTGGAGGACAGGGTCTATCCATTAAAGATTTCAGGTTAGACTCCAATAGCTAGAGATTGAGTCTGCGGAGCAAAGGCAGGGATGGTCTCTTGGTGGATTTCACAAAAGGGAGGTATGTGCTGCATCTGGCGTGGGATGCAATGAAGGTCACTTCTGGAAACAGACATGGCCACAAAGTTTGGATGGTGTAACAATGGACGATGTAGAATTTCACCTTTATTGGAAATGTTTCTGTTTTGCTGTCTATAGGACGGAAACGGAAAGGGGAAGAGTAGAGGTCTCATCCTAATACCATTTGCAACTCTCCCTGGGCTTTCACTTCTGTTTTGGTTGGAATCTGGAATGTTCCCCAGAAGCTCATGTGTTGAAAATATGGCCACCAGGGCAGGTAGGTTCAGAGTGTGACTTTTAGGTAATCCTGAAGGTTCTGACCTCATCTGTGTATTAATACTTGATAGCTGAATGGACTCCTTGAAAGTGGAACCTAGTTAACAGAAGTAGTTCCCCAGGGGGGTGCCTGAGTGGGTTTATCTGCTCCCCAGACATTTCCTGTTTCTCTCTCTGCTTCCTGCCATAAGCTCAGTAGCTTTCCTCTGCTAGGCTCTTCCCCTATGTTTCTTCCTTGGAAAGAGCCAACCACGGACTGGACTTCTGAAACCTTGAGCCCAAATAAGTCTTTCCTCCTTTAGGTTGTCTGTGTCAGGTGTTTTGGTTACAGCATCAAGGAGCTGACGAACACAACTTCTCTTTGTCCATTTCCTGAAACCATGAAATTAGGAGAAAGTTTGCTTCTTTGGGTCAAATGTTCGAAAATTTCTTTTATTTGTTCTTTTCAGTTATACATGACAGTAGAGTATATTCTGGCATATTTATACAAACATGGAGTACATTTTATTCTAATTAGGATCCCAGTCTTGTGGTTGTAGATGATGTGGAGATTAAAAATGTTAGAACAATTTTTTTAAAAAAATTGTTTCTCGTTGATTATTTAAAAAGAGACCCCCCCACACTCATTTTGTTTAGCATTAAGACTGTAGGCTTTGTAGAAGTATATGAAGATTTTAATCTTTCAATAGAAGAATAAATAGAAACACATGTGTCCATATTCCTTATAACCTCTTAGAGAAAAACAGTACTGAAGAAAATGTATTAGTGAAATTCAAGGAAGGTTAAAAGATGGTTATTAGATGTTCTAAACTTAGGAAGAGAAGTTCATTTCAAATGATGTAGAAATACTTCATGAAAAATTTGAATTTGAGTAAATTTGAGGTTTGAGAAGCAAACATTTATTGGGTGAACCGTGGGTTATAAGCAAATGCAAAAGAGCAGAGACCACAGGTACTAATGGAGAAAAGCTAGCGGTTGCTGTGATATGGGGCTGTACCCGAAAATATAGTTAAGGGTGAAAATGCGTAGGCTGTGAGCAGACGTGCAGTTACGGATGTGACTTCAAAAGAGGAAACACTTTTGTTACACTGTTCAGTATTTCCCCAACCCAAGAATCAGTTCAAATCCTATACCTTTAATGAAAGGGTCCCATTCTAGCCCATAATGGTATCTCTACTATGACACCGTTTACAATGTAATATAGATTTTCTTTCCTTAATTATAACTGTCTGCTCCCAGTTTTTCTACCAGCTTCATTTGTGTCCATTACACATCTCACAGGAAATTCAGAACTCTTTGAGGAATTATAGTGTGTATATATATATATATATATATATATATATATATATATATATATATTATAGTGTTGGCCACCAGGCGTGGTGGCCACCACTATAATCCTAGCAACTTGGGAGGCTGAGGTAGGAGGTTCGTGAGTTCAAAGCCAGCCTCAGCAACTTTGCAAAGCCTTAAGCAACTTAGTGAAACCCTGTCTCAAAATAAAAATAAATAAATAAAATGGGATGGGGGTGTGTCTCCATGTTTAACTGCCCCTGGATTCAAACCCTGGGTGGGGGGAAATATATATATATTTGTATATATATATACACACACACACACACACACAGATTAATATAGCTTTAGTTACTAAGGGCTTTTTCTTCTTTCTTTGTTTTTTTTTTTTTTTTGGCATTGAGGATTGAACACAGGGGCACTTGACAGTGAGCCACATCCCCAGCCCTATTTTGTGTTTTATGTAGAGACAGGGTCTCACTGAGTTGCTTAGCGCCTCGCCGTTGCTGAGGCTGGCTTTGAACTTGTGATTCTCCTGTCTCAGCCTCCCAAAGTGCTGGGATGACAGGCGTGCACCACCACGCCCGGCTATATGATTACTATATTTTCGAGGGAAAACTATACTCCCAAATCCAAACAATGCCATGCCTCATATATTTTGCTTAGCTTACGGTATGGATATTGATCCAGTCCAGCAGTAAGAACTTGCATAAAGGTTTTACTTTATGCCCTCAAATCATATTTGCTCTGCTATGTGGTCAAAATTCCTTATTAGCAATCAAATGTGCTGTGAATTTCATTCACTGCAGAAGTTCTGTGCTTTGATAAGGACCACTTAAATTTAATAGAGAAGCAAGCTGCCCTCTGCCTGGTCAAAAACCAGAAAGTGTTCCAAAAGCCAGGAGACAGATTTATGTGACATGCCCAGAATGTGATATGTGCCTTTCAGTCCACAGGGCAGATTTTTAGCCAGAATCCTATGAGCCGAAATGGCAATTGTGGGGCAGAACCTCTAGGGTGATACCCAAGAGCAGGCTGGCTGGCTTCTTTCATACATAGCCCAGAAAAAAAGGACAGTCCACCTTTTAGAGAGCTGATAAAGGTGTAAAAAGAGAGCTGATAAAGGTGTAAAAATAAATGCATCTAATAGAGCAGCCCTGTGCTGACCACAGGGCTTCAGCAGACCTGGAGGGAGTGCTCGGCCTGCCAACGTGAAACTGCTGCCAGAGAGTCAGATGCTGGGGTGACAGGGATATTGTCTATGGCTGGGCATCTGGAACTTCCCCTAGAAGTTCCAAGAAAAGTATCAATGACTAAACCGATTCTCAGGGGCACACTAGGGCCACAGTATCTATAGTGTATTTGGCTTGAAAGACAATCTTTGATTTTGAGGGCATACGCAAGGAAGGATGTTTGTTTCTCGGTAAGAGAAATTGCCCTGGGGTTTGTATTCTGGATCACAAACCATGTGGACGAGGCAAATTCTGATCACGTGAGAGTCACGCAAGGGCAGTGTCCTCTAAGACAGCACGCTGGATCAGTTCACCAGGGTTAGAACAACTGGAACCAGATTCTCAATCGCCATATCTAACCAGTGGAAAGATAGAGATGCTTCCAAATAACAGGGACGGAAACAAAGTGTCCTGTCGAAACCAGCCCAGCAGATATTGTAATGTCCGTCTGTCCCAGCATTAATCAGACTGCAGACGGTTAGATAAATGACAATAACTTGGACTTTCTCTTAGATCAAAACCTAGAACTACATTCCTCCAGCATTGTGTTATAATTTATATCATTTCTTTTTAAAAAATGTTTTTATTAGTCCAATCATATCCTTTCTTACGTATCAGAATTTGACTGTTATCATCAACATGTGTATGTACGAGTCTTCCACAAGGACTCATTCATTTGATCATTTAGTAAATAACTGTTGAGTGTGTGTTCTGTCACAGGTCTTGACCCAGATGGTGGGATCACAGATGTAAATAGGCTGGGGTATTATTTAAAATCAGGTGTTGAAGGAATGCTTCGGTCAGATGGTAGCATTTGAGTAAAGACAAGAAGGAGGTGAAGGTGTGAGTCAGGTGGATATAAGGAAAGGAAACTTAGCAAGACCCTATCTCAAAATGAAAGATAAAAAGGATTGAGATGTAGCTCAGTGGTAGGGCACCTCTGGGTTCCATTCCCAGTACTGAAAAAAGAAAAAGAAAAGCAGTGGAAATAGAGATTACAGAGATGCTGGAAATCCTAAGGCAGGTGTCTGGGACTTCAAGGAAAGGCAAATGACTGGCATGTGTAGCTGTAATGGAGCAGGTGATTGGGTGAGTGACAGAAGGGGACAGAGAGCGGAGTAGCAACTATGGAGGCTGCTAATAGACTCCTGGCCACTGTCAAGTGAGATAACTATAAAGTGGTCAGTTCTGAGCAAAGGAGGGACATGGCCTCCTTACAATTTTTTTTTTTTGGTACCAGGGATTGAACTCAGGGGCACTCAACCACTGAGCCACATCCCCAGCCCTATTTTCTGTTTTATGTAGAGACAGGGTCTCACTGAGTTGCTTAGTGCCTTGCCATTGCTGAGACTGGCTTTGAACTTGCAATTCTCCTGTCTCAGCCTCCCTAAGTGCTGGGATGACAGGCGTGCGCCACCGTGCCCGGCTCCCTTACAATTTCGTACTCTCATTCTGCTGTTGTGTTTAAAACAAAATGGAGCAATGATAGAACAAGGAGTCCAGTTAAGAGGCTCTTGAAATAATTCAGGCGTGAATGAGGGTGGGGGCGTTGAAATAATGGCGTGAATGAGGGTGGGGGCGTTGGACATACAGCTAATGTACTGTCACAGTCCATCCTGGTGACCATCAATGAGTGTCCTTTTCCAATCTACAGGGGACAGAGAAAATGCAATAAACTGCTTCTAACACAAGACCAGATTTTTAAACTGTCAGCATGAAATAAGGGAAGGGAAAACTAACTTCCCTGAGAAAGGAGCAGGTGGGAATCAAGTATGGAAAACATCAGAGAGGGCTTTCCAAGGGAGGTGATTTAGATCTGAAGCTGGACACAGAAATGCAAAGGGAAGCTCCCTGTCTTTGGAACTGCTTTCATGTAAAGAGGAGTCCGAAGGAAAAGGCTGGGTATACACTGAAGAGGAGATGAAGGCTGTGCTTACGTCCAGCCTTGGCTGCTTGGAATTACCCTGGCTGTGTGAGGTCAGTGAGGGGAAGGACTAACACCATCTTCCATAGCACAGAAAGAGGGAGGGTGGAGGCCCCAGATCCTGCAGTAAGTGGTCCGGAACAAAACCCTGACACTGGGAAGCTACTCAGTTCTTCCCAAACTGGTGGATTTCTTGTCCTGCTAGAACACAGGACACGTGGAGGAAAGATAATGAGAGATAAGGGAACAGAAGGTCTCAGCTGCTCAGTTTCAAAGGAGGACAAAAGGCACTGTGAGTATTTCCAACAACTTGGTGAGCAAATTGGTTTTTTAAGAAGCATCATGCATGAATAATTTATATGTCCCCTATTTCGTGAAGTACATGAGAATTTGACAATATGTGTGTACTCTTGACCAATTATACATCATAATGCGCAAAGATGTTGAATCACAGGTATGCAAATGGCTTGAGAAGTCTTTCTAGTTCAAGTAATGGCATTAAAATTTATTTTATAAGTGAATGTAGCCACTTAATTTCATCCTTAAGTTTAGGTTTTCATAATTGGTCTGCAAATTGTATATATATATATATATATATATATATATATATATATATATATCATACATATATATAACCTATATATATCTTATATATATATATGTGAGGAAAATCTTGGAGATTTTCTAGCAGCTCTCTGTAATGCAAACAAAAATGACAAGTTTGTTTCTAAATCTTAACCAGTTACTCAATACTAATATGACTTAATGAAATTACTTAATGCCTTTGTGGATTTGACTATTTATATAGGAAACAGGATTGTTTTAATGACAGTGAGATTATCCAGGTGAACGCAATTTACAAGTGCTGGAATCTTTCTGTCTTGTGAAGCGTGAGTGGGTGCGTATATGTGTGTGCCATAGGAAGTGTAATATTTACAATAAGTCATGGACCACCAAAACTATCCCAGTGTCTAGCAGATCCACAGAACTTTCCAGCATTAGGTACACATCATTGGGATCATCTTGTGTGTATCCAGTAGGATATCTAGACTCCAGGAGATGAATCAAAATGATCACAGGCACATCCTGCGTTTGACCAGTTTTAGTTGCTGTGATTGGGACTATCCCTCAAAGAATGAAATCATTCAAAAAAGCCATCCTGGCAGCTGCTCTCCCCAGCTTTTGTGACCCTGACATGTCAAAAGGACAGTGACATTAGATCACAAATGCATTTCAGCAGCGATAGGTTATCAGCATGAAACGGAAATAGAGTTAAGATAACTCCCAGTTAGTTAGGGAGCCTGTTAAATGTGCTATCTCAGTACTTATTTCTAGCCTATTTGAATAACTATACAGTTTTATTCTTCGTCATGTTGCCTATAAGGAAGCTGAGGTCTAGAAAGGTGAAATAGTTAGCCCTGTCAGATACTGTTGGTACCAGGATCTCTGGGTGTTACATGATGCTCTGTGTGACGTTCAGGTTTCATCTCTGTTGTTTCCTGTTATCCTCTGACACGTGTCTGCCAGATTCCTAGGGAGGTGGGAAGGGAGGTGGATTTATTGGAGGGAGGAAATGCATGCTGATGGCCATGTGAGAAAGATTCTGAAGACAGAGTGTATCTGTGCTGATGTTCTATCTGAGAATGCAGGTGAACAGTTTCCACGTGTATGCTTCATAGTTTGCAAAGGGAATCTCGCATGTATTTCATTATACTATGACCTGACAAGCTGCTCCAATTCATATTTGTCAGAGGTTGAAAGTGCAGAGTTCAGAGGGGTTCTGTGGCTTGCCTAAGGTTCAACAATGTGGCATAGAGCACAGCTGGGTCATAAACCCCAATTTTCTGTGTTAAAATCTAGATCTTTCTGTTCCATGTGTTTTATAATCCTCAGAGAATAGCTGTCTCTCTAATGTTGGTCTTAGATCTATGGTATCAGCTCACTTCAAATGCTATGTTTTGTTTGTCTGAAAACCATTATGTTCATAAATGTAAATATTTCATCCATTACCATAGTTATTTCTTGGCAGAAGTGACATGGGGGATGCAGGCATGTGGAATCAAGAACATTGATAACTTCCTTCAGAAGAGACTTCGATTGCTTTTTTCCTAAATCTTTTTTTTTTTTTTTTTGGTACCAAGGATTGAACTCAGGGGCACTCAACCACTGAGCCACATCCCCAGCCCTATTTTGTGTTTTATGTAGAGACAGGGTCTCACTGAGTTGCTTAGTGCCTTGCCATTGCTGAGGCTGGCTTTGAACTCACGATTCTCCTGTCTCAGCCTCCCAAAGTGCTGGGATTACAGGTGTGCGCCACGGTGACTGGCTCTTTCCTACATCTTATTATCGTGAGTTTATGTCACTCCAAAGTGATGTCTGTGTTTACTGAGTTCATTGAGATGTTCCTGCATCTGCAAACTTTGGTCTCCTCATTTTGCACTGAGAATACTGGGTTGTGAACAAGCACAATGCTTTATAAAGTTCTAGTGTATGAAATTATAGAAGTTTTGAGTTCCAAACTGTGGCTGATATATCCTTTATTGTATGAGGCCTAATAGTCACCTTTTCTAAAACAAAACATATTCAATGAGAATTTGAACCCATTTGAAGCATACCATGGTTTATTTTTATTTTTTATTCTATTTTTTTTTTCAATTGTATTAGTGAAAATACCACATTGGGTTGAATTTACTATGTGTACTACTCGAGGTCCTCTAGAGGAATAGAATCAACAGGATTTATGATTATAAAAAGGGGACATATCAGGTTGACTTACATGACCAGAAGCTAGACCATCCACAATGGCCGTCTGCTTACTGGAGAGCTGGAAGAACCAGTAAATGCACAGTCCAAGAGGCTGAAGCCCCAGAACAAGAGAGATCAGTGGTGCTACCCTCATCTGAAACTGAAGGCTTCTGGAGAATCACCGAAGAATCACTGGCAGAGTCTGCTTTGGAAAAGTGCAGAAGGGAGATATCCTCAGACGATCACAGCAGCCATGAAGAACCTGTTCAAGAAGAATGGAGCTTGCATCTGTTACTGATTCCTTGTTCTTCCAACTTTTATTCCATCCAAGCCACCATCCTATTGGAGGGTGCCCCTCATGCTTAGGGAGGGTCTCCACTCCAATTTGCTCTCCCACATGCCAGTCATTCCTAGACACACCCTGACTGACACACCCAGAAGCCTCATAATCTTAAACATCTCTTAATCCAATCAAGTAGACAATTCAAATTAACCATTATACTATGGATGTGGCTATTCATGTCAAATAAACAGTATCATTAGTAGATCTTACTGTGATTGCTGTGTGGAATCCATGAAGGGTACACATTTAAAAGCAAACAATGGTTCTGAACTACTTTTAACCCATAAGCAACTGAGAAAGCAGAGCATGCACCTTGCTATTCCCAGATCCCCATGTTTAGCATTCTAAAATGAAAACAGCCTGAGCATTTCACAATGCACCTGTGCTTACGTTCCAGTGTTACCTCTCAATCAGGGTCATTCTGTGATTAGAATGCCTAATCTATTTGTATTTTCATTTTACCCCCTTGTGGTCTGCCTGCCCATGTTCAAATGAGTATTGTGATTTAAATGAAATCTGGATGTAGTCAGGAATAACCAATATCATATTTTTTGTGCTAAGTCTTTTGCATAATATAGAAATGTGACATCCTGAATGATGTTTAAAAAAATTTCAGAGGGAAATGGATCCATTTTCTCAGTTCAATTGTGGCTCTAAATAGAAAGATGGACAGAACTCTGGTGATCTGCATTCCAACTGCAGGAACTGGGGAAGGCAGACAGTATGCCCCAAACGAGGAAGAGATGCTTCTTCAGGTTATTGATTTTCACTTTGAGCAGTTCATATTTTTAGCCTTGCAAGATGCCTTTGGAAACTGAAAAGTTATTAAAAAGATAATATCACTATGCATAAGCAAAACATTATTGCTAGATAAAAATACTCAAGATAATATCACTACATATAATCAACGCATTATTGCTAAATTAAAATCCTCCATTTATTTTCTTTTGTTTTAAACCTTCCAAAGTTAATAAAAAAAAAAAAACATGCATTGAAAGAGAACAACAGTCTACACAGAGTGCCATCATGGAGCTTCTTTAATGACACACAATCTGTTAGCTATCTGGAGAATGTAAACAGACTAATATTTCGAGAAGTATAGGATGAATCACCCATTTAGAAGCCCTGAAGAGAAAATGGAGAGGCAACGAGTGAGTTGCAAGGCAATGAGTCAGGCTGCGTGCCACCGCAGGAAGCCATCAATATTTGTTTATTATTTCAGTGTAAGGAATAAATCTGTTAGCTAATTTGTATTCTCCATAGTTAATTCCAGTGTTTCTGCTTGAGCTTTTCTGCTCTAGAATGAGTGCTGTACAGATGTTGAATGGTGCCATCAAGAATTCAGAAAGTCATGGTCCCTTGGAGATAGAAAGACATTGTCAAGTCTGAGATCAGTTCAGAAATGATGAGATGTCTTTGCCTTTGAACATCCTGCACTACTCTGTTGCATATTGTCTCTCTCTCTTTCTCTCTCTCTCCCTCCTCCTTCTCCCTCTCTCCCCAATTATTAGATTTGTTAACATTCTCTTAATTAAAGAAAAAAAAGTCTGCTCATACCAAAAGCAAAGCAATTATTAGTTCAAATGGTGAAGGGATTATTTCCTTTGCAGTTGCGAGTTTTCTTAAACAGTTTTCTTCAGCTTCATTTGCTTTAGCAATGACTTGTCAATATAGTTAAATATAGAAATTAAACAATTTCGTGTGTAGAAAGACCTTTACTTACAGATCACTCTACACCATTACATGTTTATTAGAGCTTATATGTGCACATGGATCTATGTTGAAATGGAAGTCTTAAAAAAAATGTTTATTTCCTTAGATTCTAGAAAGGTATACTATTTGTTTTTGTTTGTTTGTTTGTTCTGTGAAGCTACATGCTTAACCTTTTATTCTGATTTTGCTACTGAATAGACATCATCTAAACTTGCCGACTTCAGAGGAAAATTGGATTCTTAACTCAGTTTGGAATTATGACCCAAAAGTCACAAATTGGATTTGCACCTCTGAACTCTCTTCACATGAGATTCAAATGTGCTGTATCCAGTGATAGTGAAGATTCCAGATGAGAAGTCTCCCCTAGTGATCATAATCTGCTCCAAGTGTTAGTCGTAGATATAAAAGCTCAGATACCTACAGCCTTGTTTTTGTGATTCCTTTCCCTTTGTTGAAAAGAAAATTTAAACTAATATCCATCTACTGGTGGTTTCAGTATCTCAGAAAACTATCAATTAATAATATTTGTGAAATGGCAAATCAATTTCACAATTGTTTGCATGAATGTTGAATCTAAATCCAATTGTCCCTCCACTAAAAAATACCTCCCTTAACCAAGTCAACCGCACACAATTTTGAAGTTACATGACTTTATCACTAAAACTATTAGCAACTACTTGTCTTATCTTTAAACATGAAGTTTTAGGAAAGATAATCATTTTTATCTCCTCGCAAGTAGGTTTAATGACAAAATTTCTTTCTTCCATTCTGATAATTTTTATTTTCTTCATTGTTTTATTAAATTCAATAAATGGCCTTCTCTTCAAAGAGATTACTTGTTTTTTTTTTCCTAATTGCATTTAACCAACATATAAGGATGTACAACTTTTCACATGTATGCATACAGTATACATAATATTGAAAGAATTACAAACTGTTACATTTATAAAATTTCTTGACTTTGATCACTTAGGAAAATGTAAGCAATTATTTTGTAATTGCTCTTCTAGATCTGAAACATCTGCTCATGTAGCAAGATGCAGGTGATGTATATGATATATTCAAAAATTTTTAAGGATATGTACATGACTAGTACTATTTGTATAATGAAGAAAACCTAGGAGCACATAGTAATTTGTATTCTTTGGATGCTAAAACTTTGCTGTTTAAAGATATAGATAAAAGGCTTATATTTTCCAAGAAAAAGAGAGTTGCTTTTCCCTAGTATTAATTTATTTAAAAATATATAGCTCAGCTCTCTTTGTTCCCTTTTTTTTGGAGGGGGGCGGTAAGGAAAAAGAGGTAGTAAAAGGAACATTTTTATAAATGCTTAGTTAAGGAAACAGTGCATTGTGTTTTATAAATTCATTAATTATGCCAGAAAATTTTAAAATTTTCAGTTTTTATTTGTTTGTTCACTGTAGAATGGTAGAGGTCTTCAGAGGCAAACTCATTTCACAATTGTTTGCACGAATGTTAAGGAAAGTCTTAAAGGTTTTGTGTTGGCTCTCACTTTTTGATAATCCTCTGGTCTACAATTTCTAGCGTGCAGTACTGTAAGGTTAATTCCTGGTTAATAACATTACGATATTAATGCTTTAAATTTATGTTCTAACCACATATCCAGGAAGAAAGGTATTGCCCTGTCCTTGGTCTTATAAAAAGTGTCTAATGTCAGTTGACTGTCCACACCAGGTAGCCTGTGGCTCAGTGATGTAATTGGCTCATGCAGTGACATTATTACAGCAGTTTGCTTTGTCTGCTTTCCCAGGGCTACGTAGACAGGGTTCTTCCCTTTGAAGCTTCCATTGTGCACCGAGTCGAATGTGTACCAAATCTCACCATCAATAACCAAATGCTTTAGAAAGGACCCAGCCTGAACTTGTGTATTGTGACTCTATCTGGAAGCCAGTGTTCTGAGAGTCAATGTAACATCCTGCCCTCTGAACTCTGGCATCAGAGTGAGATCCAGAGAGTGGAGAGATTGTTGCTCCTATGTGGCTGCAGAGAGAAGGAGTCTGCAGTTCTCATATCTTGAACTTTGTCTATGCTGCTCAACAATGCATACCCACTTAGCTCCGAGGTGAGAGAAAAATGAAATCATGCCCTAATTTTTAATTATGTCAAAAAACATAAGGAATGACCGAGCTGATTCTTGGTAAGGGTACACTGGAAAAACCAACATGGAGTTTATGCAGTGATAGAAATTGAGCATTATTGGGGAAAGTGTTGGGCTGGTAATGAAGACCTGTGTATAACTGTTCTTAGCCCAATTATTTGCACACACTGCAATTCTAAGGATTAAAAATAGATGATTGTGCCCAGTGAAATTCACTTCTGTGTTACTCAATGAATGGATAATGAAAAATGTTAAAGAAGTTTACTAGAAATGCAGTTAACACTTAAGTAACTGTATAACTCTGGGTATTTCTAATGCTGTCATTCAGCAAGTGTTTATTGAGCACCTATTCTGTGCCAGAAATTATTCCAGGACCTGGAGGTAGAATAATTATGGAACTTGTGGTTCACCTACACAAGTGAAATTCAATATGATTCAAAATTTTGTTTTAATTAAGAAGGAAATGCTGTAGTTCTATTTAAATTTTATCATGAAAGTTTTTATATGAAATAGCATGTTAAACAACTAGGAAACCATTATTCAGCTTCCACAGTTATCAAAATGTGGCAAATTCTTGTTTTAATTTTTATTTCCATTTCCTTTTATCCTCTGTGGGTTTATTTCAAAGAAAATGCTAGACACAGTAGTTTTTTTATTCATTAAAAATTTCAATGTGTGTTTAAAATATGAGTTCTTTAATTTTTTTAAAGAAGAACAATGCCTATTCAACTGTCAAGCTTTAAGAACCTAATCACATTATTTACTTCACATCAGGTACAATCACATCAATGTTTATGTTTTCCTGGTTATCTAGAACAATGCTTTTACAGTTAGTTGGTTCAAATCAGGTTAAAATAAGTTTCCCATGTGACATTTATTTGTTTGGTTTCCTTAGCATATTGCATGAAAATTTTTAGATCTATAAAGATGTTAGGAAAGAATAATTACAACAAGCACATTTGCCAGCTTGGTTAAGTGATGTTTTTCATACTTCTTGGGCCCTATGTCCATCTCTTCCTACATTTTATCACTGATGTATGCTCATTTGTGAAGTTTCCCGAAAAATATGTGACAGAAATGTAGCATGTGAGAGGTGTAGCTGGAGTAGACGGAAGTCAGATTAAGAAGGAGTATTTTCTTGGTTAAGAAGGGTGGAATTGATACTCTTGTATGAATAATAGAAAATCAAGTCGATGAACTGGTAAGTCAGGGGCTATATCATGGTTAAGTGTTAAGCAGAGGGGCAAAAAGAACAGTTATAGCAACTTGGTTTGCAAATGTCCATAGGGTTCCCAGAATAGGTCTCCCTAAGAAGGTGACATTTGAATAAATACCTGAAAAAAAAAAGAAGAAAGTCATGAGTCTATCTGGAAAATAAGGACTCCAAGAGAACTAAAATGAGCTGGCATTTTGTCTTATTATTTTAATAAAATATAATTATGCAAACATTATGAGATATAATAACAGCAACAGCATAACCATAAAGAGTCACCCCTAATTCCACTACTGTGGGGAATCAAATCATCTTCATGTTTAGTCGTTGGTCTTTTATGTTTGGATGCCTCCCTATTCACCTAAAATGGTCGTGGAGAAAACTATATACACAAACATATGTACGTATAGTTAACTTGAACTGTTCATTTATTATAAATGTCCTGTTACTCCACCGTCTGTGTAAGTATTATTTTAATAGCTACCAATAACTCTGTGAAATGAAAAGCCTTCAAATGGTTTACCTGGCAATTCTCTTGTTGTTAAATATTTAAGTTGTGTAGCTCTTTCTTCTTAAAAATTCAGTAGTGTCTTTATGCTGTTAGTTGCTTTTATCAAAAAAATAAGCTTGATTGTGTATATTTAAGGCACAGAACATGATGTGATTGGATATGTACAGGCAAATGGTTCCCGAAGGAAATCACATTAACATTATCCATGATCTTACATAATGAGCCTTTGGGTTTGTAAGTTTGGTTTGGTTTTTGTGGCAAGAGCTGCTGGCATTTACTCACTGGGCTGTAATCCTTTTCAAATATTTATTTAAGAAAAACAAAATTCCCAAATGGAATTATGGTATCAAAGGGGGAAACATTTGTATGACTTTTCTTTCCCCAAGTCATGTGATTGCTCTTCCAACCAAGAGCATCTGCAACTAGGAATGATTGAACTGAGATTTAGAGAATGTATTTGGATCACTTAAGTTAGGAAAATAAAATTATTTTATGTTGCATTTTTATCATTAATATTACAAAAGATCTTAGTAATCCCTGTGTGTAATGGTTTTATCTGTCAATCATTTTATCTGTTAATATTTTGCCTGGTGTTTAAAGGTTTTATCTATTAATATAAGTTGCTTCCCCTCTTTCCTAGTCTCTTTCCTCCTCCACTCTCCATTCAGATGGAGGAACTCAGGTAGACTGCATAGTGACGTTACAGGACATGAACTTGTATTAATATATGGAAAACAGAGAGAGCAGTGTTCTGTTCTTAGACAGGAGAGAGGAGAGCAGCGTTACTCAGCAGATGCAGAAATGTACTGCAGGAAAACTGGTAACGATGGCTTCATGGAAAAACACCGCAAGTTCTCCAGCCAAATCATTTTCCCAGAATGCCCTATTGAGTCAGGGGCATTCTGGGAAAATATTCAGGGGGTTACACCAAATGGTTCTTCCTAGCACAGCTACGACTGCTCATCTAGTTTTATGTTAGAACATCATCTTGTTTTTTTGTGTCGGTCACCCTGTACCAGAATGCAAGCTCTCTCAAAACAGCACCTGACACACAGTAGGTTTTTAATGTGTCTTGTGTGAATAAGCCAAATCTAAAAATCTCTCCAACTTCCAAATGGTCAACGTCTCTCTGCTTGTGGATGTATATATATTTCAATGGTTCAACCTTGGAGTTTTCTGTTAAATTCTGTAGATGCTGGGTTCACTCTGGAAACCTTGGCAGAGAGACTCTCACATCTATAATTTTATGATTTTTTTCTTATGTGTTCATGTTTTCTAGAAGAGAATTTTAATGGGGCACAGGAAGAGGGTTTCTGAAGACTGCTGGGCAAGTATAATCTTAATGTAGATGTGTTGAATTTATTTAATAATTTAAAATCATATCCTTGGCCTCTGTGACTGCACTACAAGGTGTTCAATTTAATTGGTTATGTATTCTGCTTTGGCACAGTGGAACCTGGAAAGCCCTATAAAATTCTTCATTTAGAGGGAAAAAAAATCAACTATTTTATTGAAATGTTCTTTTGTGGCCTTGTGTAGGTGTTAGGAGGTGTTTTTCTATCTTTCTTTCTTTTTTTAACAACAACAAAGTGGCAATTTTGCTTCTAGTCAATTCTAACCATTCCTGAACACTGATCGAACTTCAAAAGCATGAAAAAGTATGCGGCGCTCTTTGAAGTTGGACAGAGAATGCACATAAACATATCCTAAGAGAGTACCATCTCTAAAAAGCCATTTGCTGTTAAGTTGTTTCAAATATTCTTTTATATCTGTTTTCCTTTAATTTTTTTTTTTTGTTGCTGTTGTTAGTATTCTCTTTTAGTTTTGTTTCTGCCTTGTTTGTTATAATGGCATCTTTTGGTCTTAAAGTTTTGTTTTTCTACATTTGTTCCAACACTGGTTGTTACTGTTTTATAACTTGTTTCCAAAACATTTCTGCTGCTCTTTTCCTCAAAGTGATTGTAAATGAGAAGCTCTTGATAATGTAACTATTTATCTTCACTTAGACTCTTGATAGCAGCCCTTACCAGAAGCTTGGTATAGCAGAGAAAGGAATCATGCATCTGATTTGAGGTTTTTAATAAGAAATGTAAATCGAAAGTAATTTGCAAACAAAGAAAAGTGGCAAAGAAAAGAATAAGTCTACAAAATTCCTATGGTATGATGCATACGGAATCATAACATTGATCTAAGCCATGGGTCTTATATGCAATCTATAGATAAGCCCTCAGAACAAGAATCAGAGAATCAGGACATTGAGTCTCCACAGCAAAAGCAAACTGGTAATATGAAAATCATTTCAATACTCTCACTATAAATAGCCAGGCAGACAATCAAAGCTTAACACCTTTTGTAAGTGCTTGTTGAGTTTGGACTTGGGTCAGTGAATATTTACTAAACATCTTCTGTCTGGATATTTTTCCTTCCATATCCTTGATCTCAGGTCATTTTCACTATAACACTGGGCTGGAGAAAGTATTTCCAGTTTTCATAAGAGAAACTGCAGCTGAGACATTTTAAATAACTTGCAAAAATTACACGGTTAATAATTGTTTAGTTTGGGATTTTTTTTCAGATGTTCTGATTCTAAATCCCGTGTTTCTTCCATTATATACAACATTTCCTGTTGGACCTACAGTGGCCAAAACTAATTAAAAATAGCCAAGTATATTGTGCGGCTTCACAGAAATTCTCATGTACATGAGATGATCAATAGAGTCCTTAAACAGATATGGCAAGTCAACAAAATAGTGTTGGACTTTAGAAAGGGAAAGTGTGTCTCCAAACAGTTTACAAATGCTATGTGTGTTTTAATCCAATTCTGCTGGGCCATTCCTGATTTAAACATTTTTCCTATCTTACTCATCTGGTGAGACAGCAGACCCAAGAGTATATAAAAACAAGTTGTTTTTATTTCACTGATTAAACTCTTTTTTAAAAAATTTTTATTAGTGCATCATAGTTCACATAATATTGAGGTTCATTTGGACATAATCATACTTGCATGGAATATAATTTGCTACAATTTGATCCACAGGGCTTCGTCTTTTCCTCCTCTCCTCCTCCTCTCCTCCCCCTCTCCTCCCTCCCTCAGATCCTCTCTTCTTCTCTACTGGTCTTTCTATTAATTTATAGATTTTTTAAAATAGTTATGCATTTGCGTAAAGGTGAAATTCACTGTAGTGTACTCATGTAGGTACAAAATATAATTTAGTCAATTTCATTCCACTGTTCCTCTCCTTTCCCCTCTCCCCTTGCATGCCCTTTTTCTACTCCACTGAGTTTTCTTCTGTTTTCAGGGGATTTCGTCCCCATAACTTTCCCCATAGTTTGGTCTAGCTTCTGCATATGACAGAAAGCATTCAACCCCTGACTTTCTGAATCAGGCTTATTTCACTTAGCACGATAGTCTCCAGGTTCCATCCATTTACTGGCAAATGCCATAATTTCATTCTTCATTATGGCCAACTAAAACTCCATTTGAAATTCTTATCTATCAAATATTTCATTAGAATCAGAAGATAAAATACACCAGAAAACAAGAGGATAGAAAAGAAGTTTCCTTCAATTGCTCTCATTAAATATGGCTTGAATACATTGATCAATGCACATGAAATACATATCATGGAAATATGTTTCTTTAAACATTTTTTTATGTGATCTTTTGAATAAATTTTCAGACTTTATTTTGCTAACTCATCTGCATTTAGATTAAGCCAGTGTAATGAGTATAAATATGTCCTTTGTAATTGAAAATTTGGCATGGTGCCTGTTCTTTTATTTATTTATTTTTTTAGTACCAGGGATGGAACTCAGGGGCATTTGACCACCGAGCCACATCCCCAGCCCTATTTTGTATTTTATTTAGAGATAGGGTCTCACTGAGTTGCTTAGCACCTTGCTGTTGCTGAGGCTGGCTTTAAACTCATGATCCTCCTTGCCTCAGCCTCCCAAGCCACTGGCATAACAGGTGTATGCCACTGTGCCCGGCTTGGTGTCTGTTCTTATTGAGCTACATTCTTTTTTTCTTTATTTCTCTCTTCTCCTTTCCTCTTTCTAATTTGTGAAAAGTCCACTACAAGAAAAGGGTAAGAAAAAAAATTATTTTGTTCCTTGCTTTACTGTGTGTGTCCTTTTGGCTTTGGATTACATGGTGACATTGTTGTCATGAAGATGAGGGGAAGACTTCCTTCTGCTGTCAAACTTCCACACAGCCCAAACCCAATATAACCAAAAGCTCCCTCTTCCCAGGAGGTACACTCCCTGTCCCCCACTGTCCCAACCCCATAGTTTCCTGTGTGTTGTTATTAAAATCCCTGTGTACAGAAAAATGCATAGCTGTATCTGATCCTTGGGCTCCCAGAAATCTCTCTTGTTCAGTTTACTTGTGGTTTAGATGAGTATCTTCACAGCAATTGCATTCTATAATAGACGATAAGTAATGACTGGCATATATTCCTTGTCGTATTTGGAGATGACAACCATCACTGAGTTTCTCAGTAGTCACATTTTATAGGGAGGGAGGATAAGAGTAGATGAGAACACAGATCCTAGTGACAGATCATTTGCATATAATGGCTCCATTTCTAACTCTGGGGAAAAAAACACACTTATGTTCAAAGCTCTGTGCTTGGATTTCATCAATCATGAAATGGGTATGTTAAGAGTACCTATATCTTGGGTCAATTTAGGAATTAAATGAGTTATCTCCAATATATGTAAAATAGATATCTGGCAGATAAATGTTCTAAAACAGTTATTGAATTTTACTAATATGAATTATTGCTATTAATCAATATTTATCTTTTTCTTGATGTACTGGTGATTTTGCTTGGATTTGTGCAGTTTCAGTTACTCTCCTACCTTTTACCAAGTACATGAATTTTGCTTGGTGGACTTAAAACATATAATCCGCCATCTCCTGGGAATCTTATCATAAGGGAGAGGCTTTGACCTCATTAAGTAAATGAGTGTGGTCCAAGCTGATTGTTGGCTGATTTTACAGGAACTATCGTCTATGTAATTCTGATCTTAGCTTTGGTCCAAGAGCATATCAATAGTAGTTATCCCTATAACACCACACCATATCATGCTGCTATTTGAGTTTTATAGATGACAACTGATTGTAGTTACTCTTTCAAATTGTAATAAGTCTAATTGCATTCACACTAGTCATGTTACTGATAAGGCAAAACGCGACTTTTTTTGAGTAAGCCAGAGAAGTAACCACATTTTCATGAATGGAAAAGTGAGTTAGTGTGAGTGGTGGCTTCCTCCAGGGCTCACATGTAATGAGCAATCTTGCTTTCCTGTGTTGTTGTTTACTGGATCTTTGCTTCGTGGTTTAAGTAATTGGAAGTAAAGGATGTGCTATCCAGCCACACATTACAGAGTGGGACGTCCCCTGCAAATCCAGCTGTGAACCGTTGATAAGTCATGCTATTGGCTTGAAGACACAGGTACGACTGGGCATGTGGGATTTATGCATCTATTCCTGTGCCTTCTCCTGCCATCTGTACAGTTCCAGGAATGCAGGACCGCATGCCTCTATTTATTTAATGACCATATTTAACTTCCACATTGTTCCCAGGATGCAATAAAAGCATATTAATGATTACAAGGAAAACGTTAATAAAGAAGCAAATCAGAGAGCCTTGCCCGCCCGTGTGAAATTGAGTCCGACTCAAGTGAAGTTTTCATGACCTATTTTTTCCATTTGCAAGCCTGCCTGAGTGCTAATGAAAGCCCAGGCACATGGTGATGAGGAGACATTCCCAGCCTAACACTGAGGTTTTCCATAATTCTGCACAGTATTGTAATAATCCAATAAACAGGGCCATTGGATATTAATCATAAATATGTAAATGATTTACTTTTGAAAATAGCTGTTCTTCAGAGGTGAGGAGCATTTATTTAATTGCTTGTGCTGAGTGGATGTGTGCAGAAATGCTGATGTCAGTGCTTATAGGCTCCTGGGAACCAGGCAGGCTGGTTCCAGAGCAAACAAAACAATCAAACAGCACAGCTATGTGGGTGGTTGGAGTTTTCTTTTGTTTGCTTGAGAGATGATTTACATGCCTGAGCAAAACGGAAAAAGGGGAGGGTTTCAACCTATTAGAACAGAGCCTGCTTTTGCAAATAGACCATGATGAAAATATATTGTGATGCGGTATCAGATATAGATTTCTGAAATGAGATTAAGTCTCTTTAGGCTCATTCTCACTACAGAATTTTATGGAAGAAAGTGAATTTTCCAGGAGGACCTTTCAGGCCTGCATTGTAAGGAAATAAATGAATATTTAATGAGTTCTCACCACGTGCAAGGACTCATATTAGGCACTCCAAAAAAACAGTGGAAGATGTGGTATTGATGCTCAAGAAATTGGAATGATCAGATGTGCAATCCCTAACATAAAATATTAGGAAGGATGGAGTCTTTGAAGTTGAATTTTCATTTGAGTCCTGGGTCATCTATTAGCTCTGTGACATAGGCAATTGACTAAAATATTTTGGGCTTCACATCCCTATCTGTAGGACAGGGATAAGGAAAACTTACAGGGTTACTATGAATCTGAACACTCAATTTCATAATGCCATGAGACCAAAAAGGCACCGTGTATTTTTGCACATAACCTATAAACATTTCTAAATTCATAGGCTCATTAGTGCATAACCGAGTTTTTGAAAATTTAAGTAAACGCTAAATGGCTGGGAGCAAAACATCCTCAAATGCACTTGCTCCCACACAAAGATTTTCTTTTCTTTTCTTTTCTTTTTTTCCTCTAAAGTGATTATCTAGGACAGGTGGGCATATTCTCTGCTCCAGAAAGTTTTCTAGGAATCAGCAAGTGGGTCAGTTCTTGTGCTATTTGTGCCTAATTTCAGCCACTTAAAATGGGAGAGAAATACGTCCAGGGCAAGCATTCTCCATGAAAAGAATCCAAGGTTGGCCCCTGCATCTGTTGGTCAGGACTAACTCACCATGTCACACCTAGGTGTGGGAGATTCTGCAAAGCAGAAGCTCTAGCTGCATGACCCTATGTCCAGGAATAAGGGGAAGGAAAGGGACAGGGAAGGAGCATTATTTTACCACATCTTCTCCAGTTATACAGCAACATTGCAGTTGAATTTTGTACATTTATTCCAGTTTGTACCTGACCATCTACGAACTTTTATCTCCATGGACCCTCTGCCCTCTGAGCTCCATCCTAATAAATCCCTCTGCTTCTCTTAAATCTTCTTGTTGCAGGTCATATTTAACAAGCATATACCTTATCTCTTGATCTTCTCTGTCAATCTGGTCTCACGTGTGTGTGTGAGAGTGTGTATGTGTGTGTGTGTGTGTGTGTGTGACTTTCTTTGTTGCTTTTTACACCAGTGGAACATTCCGTTAGCAAACCAGACTCAAAAGCAATGCCATTACAGTCTCTGCTCTCCTTTGTCTCCTGAAGCCAACCAAATGCCAAGCACTGCCACTTTTACCTTCTGATTACAGAAAAACTCTAGCTACATCTCTCTTTTTTTCTACCACAGTCACCCTAGGTCATGCATGACACGTTTTCCCTCCTGCCTGATCTAAGCAATAGTTCATCCTAAATGGTTTACTCAGATCCATTGGTCACACCACAAAGATGGTCCCATGAATGGAGTTGTTTTTTTCTTTTACACTCTGAAAATCTTGTATTAGGCCCCCACTTACGATTCCACAGTGACTCAGTTGAAAGACCTCACACACTTCTCTGGTGTTGACACTGGTCTTGTCGATCAGGATCTGGTCTTTATTCTCCTCTGCTATTGAAGATTAAAAACCCAACAAATGCTGAGGCAAGTGTAGAAAAAAAAGTTTTATTTAAGAAAGGGACAGGGATAGACGTCTCTGGAGAGAAGTGGGGCCCAGAGCTGGATGCTCACAGGAAGGGGGTGTCTTGCTCTTTTATAGATCCCCAGAACCCCCCACCCTCTCTTTCCCATGCATGTGCCTAAGAGCAGGAAGGAATAGCACAGAGGGGATCACTTGTGTGGGGAGGTGACATCACTGGAGCTGTTAGCAACCCCTGGAGCTGGGAAGTGCAAGGCCAAGGTTTGCTGTTAGCAACCCAGCAATAAGCGGCTCTCATCCTCTGTCCACCTGCATCACTCATTACTTACTCTTCCTGCCAGGCTTTCTATCAGTTTGCTGAGGAATGTGACATTTCTTGTCCCCTCAGGCCAGGCGGGGCTGCAGGCAGATTGGGTTTTGGCAAAGAAAGCTTGTGAGGAGTCAGCATAGTGTGCTCCTTTTACAGAGTTCTTCTCTTGTCCTTGTGTTCCTACACTCCTGATCTACCTGTCCCCTTCCAGTGTCACCGACAGAGCCCTTACCCAGGTAGGCCGAAGCATCACGACATCTCGATTCCTGTGCACCCTTCCTTCCCCTGTCCCAACCTCTGGGCTGCTTCTTCCAGGTCCTTATTATGTCCCTCTATAGTCTTCTCATGCTTGTTATATTTCTTTCCTCTCATTTCCAGTTCACTGAGTAGATTTTAGTTCCCTGGTTAATCCCTGAAGGAAGTCTTCTCCGAGATTCTGAATGTGGTCAAGTATATTCTCCAGTAGACTCAGGTACCAAGGACGCATTGTGTCATCTTGATAACACAATAGCAGGATCCCCCAAACGTGCCTCCGTGGCTGTCACTGCAGCTGTGGCCCTGGTGTCCTTGCATGTGCCCCAGACGGTTCGTACTGCCCAAGGTCACGTATAGCCCATTGTGAACATTCCATAGGTGTTTTTAGAAAAAAGTTTTTATAGTAGGAATTTGATTTCAATATCAAACTATTCCTTATTTGTTTCAGCTAAGTAGTGTTTTAGTCATCTTTGCGTCCCTGTGACTAAAAGACCCGATAAGAAAAATGTAGAGGAGAAAAAGTTTATTTCGAGTCATGGATTCAGAGGTCTCAGTCCATAGATAGCCAATTCCATTGCTCTGGGCCCCAGGTAAAACAGAACACCATGGCAGAAGGGCGTGGGTGAAGGAAAGCCGCTCAGGACAGGACAACCAGGGTGTCGAGAGAGACTTCGGCTCATCACACAAAACATAAACCCACCAATGGCCCACCTCCTCCAGCCACCCCTACCAGCCTGTAGTCAACACCTCGTTAATCCATAACAGGGGTTTTATTCACTGATTGGGTTAACCCAATCATGTCTCCTCTAAACCTTCTTGCCTTATCTCACACATGAGCTTTTAAGGGGCACCTCGTGTCTAAACCATAAAAAGTAGTAAAAATAATGACTGTGTTTACAATTTAGAGGAAAAAGAATAATATCAAATTAAAAGTATTTTGAATTGACCAAGAATATAGTTTTTAAGGTAGGTAGTGAATTAACAAAAAAAAAATTTCCAAAGAAAAGAATGTGTAGATACCTTAATAACAAGAAAGGAAATGGCAGTGTGTACAAGTAGCATATTCTCAGTGACAAGGACTCAATGAGATTGATAGGAGGGGAGGCTTCTCCTAAGAAAATTATGAATGTGAAGATTTGGCTCAGAATCTAGAAAGTCAATTAAGTATAGCTAATGAATGTGAAAACTTAATTGATTTAAGAAGCCAATAAAGAATGTATCTGTAATTATAGATGGAAGAAGAGAACACAGGGTCAGAAGACATTTGAGTTATTTAATGTGACCCTCTGTGCCAATTCAGGTAATAAGGGTGGAACTTGAAACTAAGAAATGGTGGAGCCGGGTGCGGTGGTGACGCCTCGCATTCCAGCACTTTGGGAGGCTGAGACAGGAGGATCGCAAATTCAAAGCCAGCCTCAGCAACTGGTGAGGTGCTAAGCAACTCAGTGAGACCCTGTCTCTACATAAAGCACAAAATAGGGCTGGGGATGTGGCTCAGTGGTTGAGTGCCCCTGAGTTCAATCTCTAGTACCACAATAAATAAATAAATAAATAAATAAATAAATAAATAAATAAATAATAGAAAAGAAATCATCCAAAAAGTTGATTTCAGTTTTCAAAGTGGCATTGAGTTGGAGGTGTCTACAACACAACTTAGATGTAGACATGGAGCCTAGGAAAGAGGTTACCCCATAGGATTGAGCCACCTCCATAAAGAGATCAAACCAAAGAAACAACCATCAGAGAAGACCACGAGAAGGAAAGAAACAGAGACCTTAAATCAAACAGTTGTAGAGTGCTCTATCAAGGATATCAGAGAAAACATGAGATACAGCAAAATTATGCAGTGGTGCAATGGCAAAATCAGACCTGACTGTAAAATGAAATTATAAGAATGTTACAGTGAGAAACTAAGGCCTGGGAAAGGGTTAGTTCCCCTTCCCTTCTCTCAATCTTCCTTCAGGAAACCTAATTAACCCTGGGTCCCTACCTTTTGCATGTCTCCAGGAGTCTGACTATTCCCTCTTGAAATGTGAACACCCTGTGCTAGAATTTCAAGGCTAGAAATTTAACAGATGCCTATGAAAAAGGCTGTTTCTTCAGATCTGTTCCTGTAAGCATGCTTTATGTTGGAGATCCCCCTCTCGCAGCCTTTAGTCACACAGATTAGGAATTTTTTAAAAGAGAAAACAAACAAACAAATAATGACAAGATGGTGCCAAATACTCACAAACGTTGTGAGGAACTGTGGATCAGGGTTCAGAATTTGGAGTTTGTTCTCCTCTGGGCCTGCAGGCAGAAAACAAAGTTTGGGGTTCCCTTTCTGAGTGCTGCTTGCTGCTTCTCTCCTGGTCTGTTTCTTGCAACAATGGGTCCATTTAAAAAGCATGGTAAACTGAAGTATCCAGGACAGCCAGTCAAGGAACTGCAGCCAGCAGTTGTCACCTCCTTCGAGTTCTGCCTCAGCTGTAGAAAGTGGGTTCAGCCAAGGTCAGAATTCCAGGAGCAGCTGGAATACGCTGGGCCAGGGCAGCATCTAAGCATCTGACCTCTCGGCCAGACAGGGACAGTTCTGATGACTGATACACCCTCCACAGTCTCCTGCACTGTTGGGTGGGCAAAGATGTGTCCGATGTTCCTTGTGACTCAATTTCTGCTCAATCCTGCTTCTGCCTCATTTCACACACAGGTGTCGATCCATAAAAAACATCTTGCACATCACCCTATCTCAACCTGTGCTTGTTAAGAGGCCCACCTGTGTTCGAGCTGAGAGAAAGAGGATGTTACAGCTTCAAGGAAGTCTTTCAAAATAACCACACAGATATAAATACGACTTTATAACTCTCAGATGGCATTCACATGAGTTCTGTCTGATGGCCTATGCATCTTTGTAAAGTCATTGAGTCACTTTAGCAAATGGAGACTCAGGGAGTTAGCTTCTTCCATGAGGTTATTTAGCTAGTTGGAAATGGGAATCTGCAACTCAGAAGAGAAGTGACAGGTGAGCTGTCAATCCACTTAACTTCTTGGAAGTCAAATTGCTGGGAAATGGCAAAAACAGGACCACAGTGAGATCTTCTGTCTGTGAGCAGGGGTACTTCTCATTGTATCCTCCTCCAAAAAGTTTTAAAAAAGAGCTGCAAATAAAGTCCAAAAGTAGAAGATGTTGGGGTAATTGAAAGAATAACAACTGGTTTAACTGATGTCTCGCTGAGATTACTTAGAGAAGGCCTAAAGTTTGAATCTAAATGGTTTGAAGTTATTGGTACACTCCAAGGTTCTTGCATTATGCCTACATTGCAATTCATTTCTGTGTATGAATAGGTTGTCCGTGCCACAGAGAGAAGAAAGTAAATTGTTTTTAAAAATCATTTTCTCTCTATAACCTTGACTTTTGACTTTTTCGTGCAATAAACAAACATTCAAATGGATTCTTTGATCAAAAATCACATCAAAGGAAGACACAGGGTAAGTTATTCGTATATTTAACAATAGTCTCTTCCAGAGTCTAAAATGCCCCACATCAAGTTCTTCACACTGGATTATTTCTCAGTAAATTTCTTGTCCATCTTAAAACATCCCAATAGTGCATTTATAATATATCTTGTTGGCTTTAAGACCAGCCTGGCGTGGTGGTCCGCACCTGTGGAATCCCAGTGACTCTGGAGGCTGAGGCAGGAAGATCACAAGTTCGAGTCTACCCTGGACAATTTAGTGAGATTTTATCTCAAGATAAAAAAATAAATAAAAAGGGCTGGGAATGAAGTTTAGTGTGAGTACACCTGAGTTGAATCCATCATACAGTCAGGAAGGAGAGAAGGGAAAGGAAAGGGAAGCGAGGGGAAAGGAGGGAAGGAAGGAAGGAAGAAAATTAAATAAAAATCATTTAGGAAGGCTTTGCAACAGAAAGAAAGGCATTAAAAGCCCTTTATGTTACTCAGAGTGGAGGTTGTTTATAGTTGAAAACTAAATAAACATATAAAAATACATCATTTGTGGGTAGACCATATGACTTTAGGAAGAAGACCTATTTTATAATTTAGAATTTTTCTACTGTAAATAACAAAAAATAAATTAAACCTAAACTGCCTCCAATAATAAGGAAGATTCCCATCTTACCTAACAAGAAATTGGAAGAATGGAAAAGCTTCAGTGATGTTTAATTCAGCGGCCAATGCAGCTTTCTGCCTCTAGCTCGGCCCCGGCTGCTCTGGGCTTCATCGTAAGGCTGCTGTCATTATATATGAAGATGACTGTCCCCTCGACAGCAGCAATAGTGCTGGATTTTTTAAATCACCAAGGAGATGCAGAGAAACCCTACTGATAATGATTGGGTAGATACCTTCTCAGTTTTCCCCAGGATAATAAAATTAGTCTCATTATGTTTGGATGGGAGATATGAAGTCATCACACATTAGGGGTGCCTTCAAATATTAGTTCTTCGGTTTACCAGTCTGTCTGGGAAGGGCTAGCTGGGGACAGACCAGCCAAGTGAACTTAATTAGGACTGTGCGAGGAAGGAGGGGATGTGTCGGCGAGGCAGCCACTAGTAGCCATGAGATACATCTTTCGTCTTGCACCTAGAAGCACTCAGGATCCTCCTTTATTTCTCAGTCTGGAAACATTGATCTTGGTTGGTCCCTAGTTTACCTAAAGATTGGTGTTTCGGGGCATCAATCTTAATTCACCCTGCTGGTCTCGGTAACACTCCTGGAACATTATCTATCTTGGTTTGATTCGCATTTGCTCAGCAGTCCTCCTGCATCTTGGGGTCTTTTCATTCACTTCTCATTTGTTAAGCAGCAGATGTATGACATGGTTTGGTTTCGGTGCTTCCAATTCAATTCAGAAGCGGTAGCCTTGAGTCATCCTTCTTCATCCGGGACCATCTTTGTCCTCCACGACTCTCCTCCTCTCACTGTGTACATTAGCAATGATCACATAATAGGCTTCAATTTTTTTCATGTCCTATGTATTCGGCCGCCATCTGATATCATTTGCTTCTGTCCTCTTTAAGTCCATTCAGAGATTATTTATCTTGATTTCTTTTTTCTCCCTGAGAAATGGTGGAGCTAATGCCATATGCTAGCCTTTTCAGTGGGACACTATATCCAATCAAGAAATTAGACACGTATTCATGAATATCATTGCAACGTCTCAGCTTCAATTGAATCAACTATATATTTTCATTACATCACACAAATTTTGTAAAAATATT
The DNA here is from genome assembly GCA_004024805.1 of Geosciurus inauris. Classification (NCBI taxonomy): domain Eukaryota; kingdom Metazoa; phylum Chordata; class Mammalia; order Rodentia; family Sciuridae; genus Geosciurus; species Geosciurus inauris. The sequence goes on from PVHX01000003.1 coordinate 869,112, forward strand.
CCCTAATATTAAAAAATAGAAATAAGTTGAAATGACCGAGGATGTCTTTAGGATATGCAACTGTTTTAAAAAAATGGTTTTTTTTTTTTCTGTGCCATTCTCTAGATGGGATTGACAGCAGTATCTTGCAGAATCTGTTTCTTAATCTTTTACCTCTTCAAAGGAAAGAATATGAAGTCTTTTAGGATGTTCTGATAAATTGTTTATGTCTTAGGGATGTTCATGTCTTTGGTGCGAAGCATCAAGTGCAGGATCTAGATTTGCCCCTCACAAGAGTATTGAAAGTTGCCACAAGTTGGAGTTCAAGATACCTTTCCAATTCTAGGTAGTTTAGTGTGGAAAGGGCAGAGGTAAAGCAAGTGACAACTTCATTATTGCATAAAAAACAAATTGGCTTCATTTAACAGCCAGTGCTTAAGAGTCCTCTGTTGATTTGCACTAAAACCAATCACATCTCTATTTCTCCCCTCCATTTGGGAATTTGCATTTCAAAGACTCTCTTTGGTACTACTATTTCAAAATGTTTATGTATTTCTGAGACAACACCAGCCACATTTGCTTAAATCTTTTTCTCTCTTTGTGTTCTACTTAAAATTCAGCTAGGTATTTAAATCATTTTTTATGACTCAGTGTTTTCCAATAGTAACTTCTAATTGGAACTGTTGCAGGAGATGGCACTGGGCAAGCTAGGTTTTCTGGAATCCTTACACATATATAAATAGATCCACATATGTAATCTCTAAATTTTGTTTTTCAGATTACATAAACCATTGAGTTTTAGATGTAAGAATTTGGGCGATTTGGGGCAATTCTATTTCAGGTTATGTTACTGATACTATCAAAGCCCATCTCCCTTGGAAATTCAGTCGCATGTGGTGGTGCTCACCAAGCTAGGCATGTGACTAGAGCTCATGGTGATGCCGGGTAACCTCTGCCAGCCCCCATTCAGGGTCATCAGGCAACAGGTAGAATGCTGGAGTGGCAGAACCTTTTGTGGTTCACAGAGTCTTTGAGAATCCTCCCAATTTCGTGACAAGGAGGAGCCCATCCTGAGCACAGAATGTATCCCTTTCTGACTGATGGGAGGAACACAAAGAATATTTAATGGGAACATTTGTATGTTGCCATTATAAAGTAACATTTATCTCCTCCCAATTATATTTCTCTCTTCTTCTGACTACTTTTGTCTTACTCTGTCCTTTTATATTAAAAAAAAGAAAGGAAGAAAGGAAGGAAGGGAGGGAGGGAGGGAGGAAGGAAGGAAGGAAGGAAAGAAGGAAGAAAGGAAGGAAGGAAAGGAGGGAGGGAGGGAGGAAGGAAGGAAGGAAGGAAGGAAGGAAGGAAGGAAGGAAGGAAGGAAGGAAGGAATAATAGAGAAGATTTCTGGTACTGCTAAGGAAATTTATAATTTACTAATTGTGTGTGGGGGCTGCATTACCAATTAGGTGCTATTATTCAGATTTTAGGACACTTTGTTTCAAAGGAGGTTGCTGTTGCCCACATTCAAAATTGCCATTCCCATTCTCTGCGGGATCCTCAGCATACTCACATTCTATCTGAATATAGAATACAGTCTGAAGGAAACTTCTGGAATTGTGCCATTTGGTGATGCAGATTTTTAAGGCCTAGATGAATTTGCACATTGTCTGGTATTCATAAATCCACAGTTAATGGTGTGTCATACATCAAGGAGAAAAATGTGTGGGCTCATCAAGAAATCTTCATAAATGTGGGATGTAGGAGGAGGAATCTTCAAGCACCCTTTAGAGTCCCTAACTCCAGCCCCTGGGAAATTACAAGTTTGTAACCACAGAAAAAATAGAGAACTTTAGGGAAAGTTTTCCCATGGAGCTAAATTTGCTGCATTTAAAAAAGTGCTTTCTATTTTTCAATTATATCATGTCCATAATAATGACAGCACATCTAGTTTAAAATACTATTTTGCTAGGTTAAGAAATACTGCATTGGAAACTACTATTTTAAGACATTCAAATTTTTAAAAAAATAATTATCCTTCCCCATGCAAACACCAGCCCACACAACTTAATATTGATTCCTGGTTTGAATGGAGGAGAAACCACAGATGGTTTTGATGTGTCTGGTGGTCACTGTGGCTCATTGCAGTACTGTTTTCAGGTCAGACTTTTAATAGTGGCAAATAGTAACAGTGAATATTGATGATGTCCATGACATGCACTTATTTTTGTATCCAAAGCCCGCTGGACCCGTGGATTCTGCTGCATATACTAAGTCCATTTAACTGGTTTCAGAAAGGGTCTATGAAGGTGAATGCCAATTATTCTTTTCTGGGGGGAGAGACTGGGGGTGTCCCAGGAATTGAACTCATGGGAACTGGACGACTGAGCCACATCCCCAGCCCTATTTTGTGTTTTATGTAGAGACAGGTTCTCACTGAGTTGCTTAGTGCCTCACCGTTGCTGAGGCTGGCTTTGAACCCACGATCCTCCTGCCTCAGCCTCCCAAGCCCCTGGAATTACAGGTGTGCACCACCACGCCCGGTACAAGGCCATTATTCTAATTCTGGAATTAACAATTATGAACCTTTCCCTCCTGTTCCCTCGAGAGGGACACAAAAGTGTACTGCACAAAGTTGCCACAATGTTGTTTTCAGGGCTGTTTTATGATAGTGCCTGGTGTGTGCTTTCTTTTTGTTTTTTATGTGTACATGTAGACTTCTTAGAGAGATTTGAGGTCCTCTAAGGTGGAGTTTGTCATGTTTCCTTCGTATCTAGCAAAGAATCATTTGCAGGAAACTTCAGGAAACACTTAGGTTCTATGTGATCATATTTTTCATTTTGAGAGCTATTTATATTTTCAAAAGTCTCAGAAGCCTTTACCTTGATATCACAGAAAAATTTTTGAAGGTCTTCTAAGTGTGAAGTTCTATTCCACAGACTTAGTGTGGAAAAAGTTTAGGAAGAAAGAAATCAGTTTCAGTATAATTTTCTAATTGTCTATGGTGTATAAATCAACATTTTACTGTTGATTTTAAAGTAACGAGCTGAACTGCTCTTATAAATATATTTCAAAATTGAGTCGATAGTATTAGGACCATATGATAACTTCATAAATTAAAGAAAGCATTACTTTCACAGTATGTAGTAAGCACAATAGTTTTATAGCATTTATGTCTTAAACAGTAATATGATTTCAAAACCAGATCTTTTTACTTTCTTAATTTCTTCTCATTTCAAATACTTTCACATTATCCACAGAATGACATTATAATTTTTTTTTTGTATTATGAGTCTTTTATTCTTTCACCATTACAGAATTTGCTCTTCAACCATCTGGAAATCTTCAAATCCAAGCTTTGGAAACAACTCAGGGCTAGTCATGGGATTTTGTTATGATATAGTTCTTTACTGATTTTCTTTCTTGTCCTTCTTTTCTAATTTACTGTAAGAAATTTGAAAGCATTCACTATGTTGATTTTTTGTATCAGATGTTCAAAATACAATATGCATTTTCATAAGCATGTAGATATATGATTCCTTTGAACCTTAGGAATAGATGCCAAAAAATAATCCTAGAATCAGTGGCTGTCTTTGCAACCGGTGGCTTGCAAAGTTATGTGGCACATATTTTATTCCAGGTCACCAATTTTATTTGTTGAGGTACAAAAGTATTTGTCTTTCACACCCATGAGCCCCCTTTGTTCTACAGTCAGTCAATTTAAGCCCTACAGAAATGTCCATATGGTGAGTCTGTCTCAATAAATTCCTTGTCTTTTCTTTCTTTCGATAAAGTTTTCTGGAGCCATCTTCTCTGAGAAGAGCAAATCATCTATTCCCACCAGTTTCTGACTCTAGAATTTTCAAAAGAAATTTGCCAACTGTTTTCAAGATCTCCCAAATTTGCCAGTGACCCCAGCTGGCTGGGCACAATAATGAGTGTCTCCAAGCATCTCCACATGTGAACTACCACCCCTGTTCCTGACCGGCCAGCTTGTCATTCCAGATTTTTCAATTTTATATTAAAATGTGACATTTCTGGTTGTGATCACAGTTACAAATTCAGATGGTTCAATTATATCCTGGTCAGAGAATGTATATTTTTTTCCTAGCCTTGGGAATAAATGTGTTGACAGAAATGTGAACAAAGCTAGAGAGATAGGATAGCACTTTGGATAAATTCTGGTCAACTACTGATGAATTTTATGGACAAAGTAAATTACTGTCTACTCTTTTCTGCAGATAACCTGTTATTCTGCAAATAACTCATTTTTAAAACAGTGGCACTTTCAATGTTAATTTTCTTTTTTATCAGCGAAGAAATTTTTTTTTAAAAGTTAAAGTCATAGAAATTTTTCTGATTTATATCTTTAGTTCCTTTATCACTCCTAGATCAGCACTTTTCATTCTATGATTTATCAACTCTTGAAAATTTGTAACCTTTTTACTAATGAGGCTACTTTCTTCCTCGTAGACTTTTAAGTCTCTTTTTTTCTTTAATCTTATGAATTGTACTGTGTAGAAAATGACTGTTAATTGTCTTTACGATTTTTGGTTCACTGATTATTTGAAACATTTCTTAATTTGTCAGGTATCAATTCTCTTCCTAAAAAATGCATATTATATTTGTTGCTTCTTATTGGAAAGGAATGTACTAGTCAATTTCAGCAAGCTGTTAAGCCTGTTATCTAAATAGGTTTGCTTCCCTGGAAGAGAACATATCCATCTTACTTTCAAAGTAAATTTTTTTTTAACACTTTCAGCTTGACTGGATGTGGGGAACTGTTGTATTTTACATGAAGAAAATGCATTGGGAGAAATTGAGAATAAAAATGAGAAAATCCATTACAGATAATTGGAAAAAGATAATTTTACTGATACAAAAATAAGAATTATTCTATAAACATACCATACACAATGGGACTTCTTGACTGGTTTAGCATTTCTAAGTCACAAATTCACTTAGGGGATATTAGAAAATAGAGAAACTGAACTAAATTAATGAATCCTGTGTCAGGGAAAAACCAAACCAGAGGCAGAGGAAGAAAGTG
>PVHX01000003.1:874237-890406 GCA_004024805.1 Geosciurus inauris
GGGGGGGGGGATGGAGGGGGGAGGGAGGGAGGGAGCACTCTAGGAGAGGGAGAGAGAATTAAGAACAGACTTTGGACTTGAACTCAATGCCAGGCCTTCAATGGCATAACCCACAGCCAAGATCCCCACAACACCTACTAGCAGGCCAAAACTCAAGGCTGAGCCACAGAAACTGCATTGGGCCAACTTTTTGACTACAGGCAGCACCCACCCTCCAACCCTGAGCAGCAGAAGGGACAGTAAGATTTCATCTGCTGGGAAGACAAAAAGGCTGGCAGAGAGCTTTGAGGTGGAATCCAGTGCCAGGCCACTGTAGTGAGACTCAGCATCTGGAAGAGACTGAGGCCTCATGTGCAGGTGAGAGCTCATAGAGGGATCCTCCAGAGCAACGCCAGCATCAAGCAGAAACCCTGCACAGTACTTTGATCTTGGGCTTCAATCTGCATCAGCACTAGCTGTAGCAGAGGCCTCCGTGAACCTCTGATACTGTTTAGGTCTCTGCAGCTGCAAGACTTAGGTGTGAGCCAGTTTAGTGTCAGACTAGGTAGCCAAAGAGCTACCTTCACCAATACTGTCCAAATCTTGGGAAACAGTGAGGTGGTATAAGACCCCATTGATGGAGCGTAGGACAGAATAGTAAGCAAAAGACTATTGGCAAAGCTATATTATTAGATTGTATGCATTTATGAATATGTAACAATAAATCCCATCAATATGTAGAACTATAATGTACTAATAAAAAAGTGGGAAAAAATGTTAGTACTAGACTGGAGAAATTTAACACTGGCAGATCATAGCAGCCTGCATCCGCAGGTTTCCCTGCAGACATCATCTGGAATAGCTCTAGTGTTGGGGAAGACACCTAGCTGTAGTTAGTTAGACCTATGGGTGGTTGAAATTTTCTTCAACCTTAAATCCACTTCAGAAATACACAACCACAGCAAGATGGACCTTATTTCTACCTCAGTGTTGTGCTGATCTTGGAGGGAAATGTACTCAGGATGTGACAGAGCTTGCTGGCATAGGTATAGCATCAGGGCCTAGGGCTGGAGGCATCTGGGCCGACCCAAGCCCCACATGGAGGCTTCTGTGAGTGCATTATTCCCATTATTCTCTGGAGTTACATAGCTGACTCTTTCTGAACAACATATATTTGAGACAATACAAATTGTCTGGGCTTGGATTGTCCTTTGGTACTGAAAATGCAGCATTACACCATCAGCAGACTTCCAGCAAATTTGGACCTGGGTTCCATCCATTGCTGAAATAACAGAAGTGATTACTGACTCAGAATAAATAGTAGCCTACTTAGAATTTCTGAAAGGCAGACATTTAAAAACCCAGATTAAGAATATTGAAATAAATACCTTGTACTTCAAGAACCAGAAGATATTGTATATCAACACCATCAAGAACTTTCAGAAAGCATGACCTCACCTAACACTCAAAATAAGGTTCTAGAAACTCATCAGATTGTAATTAGTGTGGGAAAACTCTCAGACCTGAAAAAGTTGATTAAAGGAAACTGTGAATTGCAAGAAAGGAGATAAATGTTTCCATACTCCAACAGAGAAATTTAACAAAGAGATGGAAGAAGTTTTAAAAAATTAAACTCTTAAGCTAAAAAATGTGCTCAGCAAAATAAGAAATGTGATCTTAGGCATTGATATCAGGACAGGTTAAAATGAAGAGAAAGACTAGGTAAAAGACTATTTAAAAATACAAACTTAAAGAAAAGAAAAGAATGAAGAGGAATGAGGACAGTCATGGGAACTTTGAGATAGTATTAAAAGAACAAATATTCAGGTTATTTAAGTTCAAACAGGACTTGAGAAGACTGCAGGGTTAGGAAACATACTCAAAGAAATAATAGAAAGTTTTCCACAATCGTGGAAGGACACAGATATTCAGATAGGAAATTCAAATGTCATCAGACGGAGTTAACCAAGTCTACTCCAATACATCTTATAAACAAGTTCTTAAAGATGAAAGATAAACATTCTCAAGGCTACAAGAGGAAGGGGTAAAATCACATATAGAGTTCCCCTAGTTTACCTGATAGTTAACTTCTCAGCAAAACCTAGAGTCTGAGAAAGAGTGGTATGAAATTTTCACAGTAGTGAGAGAAAAAAATTAAACTGTCAGTCAAGAATACTATATCCAGAAAATCCATCCTTTAGAAATGCAGTGGAAAGACATTCCTATAAAAATAAGCTGAGAGAATGAATCTCTACCAGTGCATTGCTACAAGATATGCTAAAGGAAGTCTTTCTATCTAAGTGAAAAAGATATTAATGAGTTAACAACAAAAGAAAATGGGAAGATGTAAAACTCACTGGTTAGAAAAATTATACAATCAAAATGAGAACATTCCCATGTTGTAAGCATGGCATTTTAAACCATTCATATCTTTACTAGGAAGTCTAAAAAACAAAAAATAAAATAAAATAATAGTTACATTAATATACATAATCAACAAAACAAATTAATAATCCAGGAATCAAAAGACTACTAGAAATCACTTAAAGGAAGACTGTGTGTGAAAATGAGAGAGAAAAAGAACCTACAACAAAATGAGAAAATAGCCTTCAAAATGACTATAGAGTAAGACCTTGTCTATAATGAATTTGAATATAAATAGATTAAATTCTCCAATTAAAAGTTATAGAGCACCGGGAGCGGTGGCACACGCCTGTAATCTCAGCACTTAGGGAGGCTGAGACAGGAGAATTGCGAGTTCAAAGCCAGCCTCAGCAACAGCGAGGCGCTAAGCAACTCAGTGAGACCCTGTCTCTACATAAAACACAAAATATGGCTGGGGATGTGGCTCAGTGGTCGAGTACCCTTGAGTTCAATCCCAGGTACCAAAAAAAAAAAAAAAATTTTTATAGAGTAGCTGGGTTAAATAAGCACAAAACCCAAGTCTGTGTTGCTAATGAGAATCTCAGTTTGCCTCTAGGAACACACATGTACTGTCAGTGAAGGGATGAAATAAGAAATTCCATGCAAATGGAATTGAAAAGAAATCAGGAGTAGCCATACTCATGTCAGATGAAACAGGCTTTAATCAAAAGCAGTAATGAAATAAAAGGAAGATTATTATGTAATGACAAAGGAGTCAATTCTCCAGGAAGAAATAATAGTTCTAAATACATAGGCACACAATATTAGAGTATCCAAATATATAAAGCAAAATTCACAGGAAAAACCAGGAGGAAATAAATTCCCAAACTATAATGGTTGGCAGTTTAAACACCCCACTTTCAACAATGGGCAAGTCTTCCAGATAAATAATCAACAAGGAAACACCAGAGTTCTATTACAGACTAGACAAATGTACCAAACAGAACATTCCAAACATCTTCTATAAAGCCAGCATTACACTGTTAATAAAACCAGATAAGGAAACACAAAGAAAGCAAACTATACACCAATAGCCTAGATTAAGGTAGATAGGAAAACTGGGCATGGTGCTGTGTGCTTTTAATCCTACCAGCCTAGGAGTCTGAGGCAAAGCCAGCATCAGCAACTTAGAGAGGCCCCAAGCAACTTACCAAGACCCTTTCTCAAAATAAAAAGTAAAATAGCTGTGATGTGGTTCAGTGAGTAAATGTCCCTAGGTTCGATCCATGGTACCAAAATAAATAAATAAACAAATTAAAAAAAAGATACAGGGAATATCCTACACAAAATACTAGGAAACTGACTCCAATAGCACATTAAAATGAATATTCACCATAGTCAAGTGGGTTTCATCCCAGGGATGTAAAGGGGATTTGGTATATGAAAATCCATAAACATCACACACCATCATTGTCAACAGAATGAAGGACAGAAATCACATTTTCATCACAACAAATGCAGAAAAGACATTTGATATAAAATTCAACATCTATTCCTGGTAATAACTCTCAACAAATCAGGCACAGAGGGAATGTATTTCAACACAATAAAGGTCATTTACAGTAAGACACCCGCTAATGCAATATGAACTGGGAAAAACTGAAACTCTGGAACATGAGATGCTTCCTTGGGCCATTTTTTTAAAACATAGTATTGAAAGTCCTAGCCAGAGCAATTAGGCAAGAGAACATAATAGTGTACATAGAAATTGGAAAAATAAAAATAAAAACAGAAGAAAAGGAAGAAGTTAAATAGTTACTATTTGCAGATGACAGACGTATTCTTTTACATAGAAATGTCTGAAAATTCCCCCCAAATACTATTCAAACCAATAAATGTATTTAGCAGAGTAAGATACAAAAGGAACATATAAAAATCAGTAGCAAGACACTTGGTGTGCAAGTTAATGAGTTAGCTAGCCTGCCATGAATTTATTGATGTAATGGGAAGACAACAGTCTCCAGGTACATAGTCCAAAGACAGTTTATTACTCACAGCAATAAAAGTAGCCAGAGTGTTTTGTTGTGTTGGTTCACTGTTCAGTTCTCAGCATCTGCTATAAAAAGTGCCAGATTCCATTTGTACATGCAGTGGATTGCATTATAAGAGAAGACTTTGAATTAAGGGATTGGTAGCGTACCTGCCCTTTCCTCCACTGGGAGACCCTCTCTTTATGTTCTAAGTAGTAAGACAATTTATGTTTTGCTTCAGAGGGTAGACCCTGTCTTTATCTTTCAAGGTTGTTCACTGTACAGATTTCCTTGAAGTATACTTTGGAAGGGAAGACTGGTCTTTCTCATAAGACATGAAGAAACAGAAGAATCATGGGTAATTATCAACATGGTGGTTCTTCGCCCTTGAGAGTTTGCAAAGCACTGATCTATAGGTTTATAAACTCTTCTTTTTAAAACACAGCTTACAATCTGGAGGCTTTTAACTTTTCTAGTGTATGATTCCAGAGACCTGCTGTAACATCTCTAATATCACTTGAACTGGTTATTATAACAGAATACTAGAAAAAGAAACTTTTGACTTAAATATGTTTCATTCTGTTTTAGTTAAGTGTGAGAAAAGATGGCATAATAGAGACCCTACTGCCATGTTGGAAAGAACTAGGTGATAATCTAAGACAGGTGGAAGAAAGAGAAGTCATGCTTATTAGGTATGTCTGCAAACAAATTTTCTTGTCATTTCATTAAGAGCACCAAAGATGGGAACATGGACAAAAACCCTTGAGGAATACCTCTGGAGTGTTTGCACCACGCAAACCTTGGAGGAACAATGAAATGTCAGCTCTCAACTTAATAATCCATTTCAGTAGATGGGAAAACTTTGACAATGTTAAGTGTGTAACACCGATTAGAATGGACATACTATGGAAAATACATTGTGTAAGAGAAGAAAGAGACATGTGGGGTATTTTTAGAGACAGCAGAAATCAAGTTAGTAAATCCCAGTGAAAATATAGACCAGAAGAAATTGATGGAGAAGTAAAATGCACAATTAGACATCAGGAAGAATCATAGAATACTTTGCATCTTTTCAGTCACAATGTTGAGAAGAGCCAACGATATGATATACATCTGACCAAGGAAGAGAGTCCAAGTGAAGATGGTACTGCACAGACTTGATCTCCTACGAATGGAGATATAATATGGGAAGAAGTTCATGCAGATAAAATAAAGGATAATTAAAAGCACTGTTGAAAATTGTCAGTTAGCTTCATCTTGAATGAAAGGCTGCTGAGGTGTTTTAAAAGGGAGTTATGGTATAGAGCAGTGTTAAAATAAGAGAAGTGTGAGATGCACAGATAAGAAGTGTAGTCCATGGATTCCAGAGAGATCTTGGTGATCCCGGCTCTGTTGATTCTCCTCTGACCCTCAAATCAGATAGGAAATAAAGAGAGAAGTTGCATTTTTTCATATCCTCTCTGTTGTTCTTTGATGCTACAGGGTAAAGCTGAAAAGCCTGAGTCTAGTGCTCCATTTAAATTGGACTAGGATTGGTACAAGGACTTACTGCTTGCAGTTGTTCTCCTTGTTTATAACATCTTCCAAAGCTGCTGAACATAGATTCTCCTTGGGCATGTGTGTGTACAAGTCAATTGCACATGATAATTGCAAATACTATACACATAAAATACTAACCAGACCTCCAAATCCCTCTGTCGGTATCATTCTGTCCTCAGATACACAGTCTAGCAGTTTGATAGGTGTTTCTCCGGATCTCTCTGCAACTATTTATGTGACCATGTATTTAGGCATAGAAATGGGACAGTATGCCACAGGACTTGGGAAACTGTAGCAGGAGGAGCTCATCTTGTCCGATGCCTTCTTGTGTCCTCCCTGTAAGGGAAGGATGTTTTTTGTACCTTTTTAATAGTCACATTTTCAGTGGTTGTCTTAGAACCAACCTGACGGTCTCGACTTTTGTATTTTGGTCTGAAAAGCCTTAAATAGTTGCTACTGGGTCTGAAAGAAACCGTTTGCTGCCTGCATCCTTGGGGTACAAAGGAGAGCCTCTGGGCTACCTGCATTCCACCCCTAGTCCCACATGGTAGGGGGCAGGCAGCAGGGAGGAAGGAGTTTGCCAATCTTATGTGGAGAGTGAATTGTTTCCCAATGTCAATTATTTTACTTACATTTCAAAATACGTCTTGCGAATCTATGCAGCTCTTTGATTCTTTTGAGCCAAGAGATGATATCTCATTGCATGAGTTATTATCCTCAAAATCATTCATCTATTGCAGACATGGCCCCATTTTTAATATCACAAATTGATGAAATGAGCATGCTCATGTTTTGTAGGTAGTTACATTTGGGGTCATGTGGTCAAGACTTGTTCAAGGTTCCACTCGATTTTAGAAACAAATAGTACTATGTTGATGGTGTTCTGACATCTGCAAGTACAATGTACTTTTCCTATAGGCAGATCTGTAAAAATGAAAACAATGTCACCCCAGACGTGCTTGGTGGGCATAGAAATAATGCAGGCAGCATCAGTTACATGAGTTTTATTCTTTAAAGCAGCCGTCTCTTGTATCTATCCCTCAAACAGCCATAGCCTTGATATGGCTCTTCATAGACAACCTCTTCTTTAGTAAAGTCTATGATTCTTACCTAAAACACATGCCTCTATCCTATATACTTGCACATGATAAGAACCCTTAATTTTGCTGACTATGGGGGTACGCATACTGACCTAAATGTTTTGGAGATTTCTACCCAATGATCCATGATTAGAAGAACACAGATAATGCAAAAACGAAAGAAATTTAATTCAATAAATGGGCTCATTATGAAATAATAAGAAAATCATATTAACATGAAACTCGTAGAAGCACCTTTTTATTTTATTTTTTTTGCCAGTTTTCAAATACCGGAGTTCACACTTTGGGAGCACCGGAGGAATATGCAAGAGAGTGATGCACCGGAGGAATATGCAAGAGAATACCATATTTTAAGAGATGAACTACACCTTTGAAGTAATATGATTAAAATAGCACACTCCTTTTACCTGCTCAAAAAAGTTTTATCTACAGAATGTCAAGGTACATATTTTAAGAACACACACGAAGCATTTAGAAGTAATTGAAAGGTTATCTTAGAAGAGTTGAACACGTTAATGTTGTTCTAAAGCAATGCTTTTCAAATTTTAAGGTGTCCCAGTTTCATGGGGGCAGAGGTTGTTAAGACACAGATCGGCAAGACTCACACTGAGAGTTTCTTTCTCTCTCTCTCTCATTTTTATTTTTTGGTACTGGAGATGGAACCCCGGGGCACTTATTGACTGCCTTTTTTTGTATTTTATTTATTGTTTTGTTTTGTGTATTTGTTTGTTTTGGGGATTTTTTTTTTGGTACCAGGGATTGAACTCAGGGGCACTCGACCACTGAGCCCCATCATCAGCCCTGTTTTGTGTTTTATGTAGAGACAGGGTCTCACTGAGTGGCTTAGCGCCTTGCTGTTGCTGAGGCTGGCTTTGAACTCACGATCCTGCTGCCTCAGCCTCCCAAAGTGTCTATTTCATATAGAGACAGAGTCTCACTAAGTTGCTTAGGCTGGCTATGAACGTGCGATCCCCCTGCCTCAGCCTCCTTACAGGCATGTGCCACCGCGCCCAGCTGAGAGTTTCTGATGCAGTTGATGCGATGGTTCATTGGTGCCAACTTGGCTAGACAAGATGGTGTTCTCCATAACTTCTTTCCTTGTCTGTTTCTTGATAGGACAGGCTATAAGAAGAGGAAGGAAAGGAAGAGAGAGACACTTTGTATCATACACAAATATCTTCTATCAGGCATACAATCAAGGGCTAATCTAGGGATTGCCTTAAAAGAATTTTGAAGATGGAATTCAAGTCCTGATTTGTTGAACTTAAACTAAGAAAATACATCAGGATCACTGCAGATAGCCCCTCCTGGAGCAATGCTTAGTGGAATCTGGTGTGCAAAGCCACCTGTAAGACCCCACACTTCTAGAGCCAGAAGCATGAACCCTAAGGTGCAAGAGCCATAGGAACCTGACACCAGTCCCTGAGAGCTGCTGCTTAGGCTGTGCCCAGCAAAGCCAGGGGCAGGGCTGCCCAGTGCCTTGGGGATCCAGTTTCTGTTCTTGGCTGTTTATCTCGTCTGCATGGACTGTCCACTGCCCATCCTGCTATTGTATTTTGAAAGCACATAACTTGTTGAGCTTTATGGGCTTCTGGCTTGAAAGCAGTTGGCCTCAGATGGATCAAATATTGGCTTTACCACATTTGGCTTTAAAGTTGATGCTTGAATGAGTTGAAAGTTTGGGGGTATTGGGATGGAGTGAATGTATTTACGGGGTTAGAAGGAAATGAATTTATGGGATGGTTCAAGAGTGGAAATTGTGACATGGATATGGTTTCCCTCCAGAATTCATCTTGAAATCTGATGTGGTCAAGCTTTCTGAAAGTGATTAAGTATGAATTACTACTGCCTTTAATTTTTCAAATAGAGTTAACTACCCTTTTTTTAGCTCTTCTGCCATCAGAGGATGGAGCAAGAAGGCTCTCAACAGACATACAGTCTGCTGACACCTTGGACTTTCCATCCCCCACAACTGTGGAATAGTCAATTTTTGTTCTTTACAAAATACATAAATATAAATAAATCAGGGAATCATCTTGAGTGGGCCTGACCTAATCAGTTCAAAGGCCTTCAAAGAGCACTTAGCACTTCCAGGGAGGGTGGAGAGATAATTCTTGCTTAACATGTGTGAAGCCCCGAGTTTGTTCCCTAGCATAGCAAAAAAAAAAAAAAGAGAAGAAAAGAAAAAGTGGACAACAGCTTCAGTCTATGTCCATGGTATTCTAGGAACTTGTGAACTTCTTCAAGAAACTTATGAACTTCTTACAGGGTTTGAACTTGCTTAGCTATCCTCCTAATTGTGTAAGCCAACTTGTGATAAATCCATCTCTCTGCAAACACACATACCATGCATAAAGATATAGCTATAAATGTGTCAAACTCTGCTTCTTTGGTTGAACCCTGTCTGATTCAGTAGTTTGGTTTACAGCCTGAGAATTTACACCTCTAACTAGTTTTCAGGTGAGGGTAATGCTGCTGGTGGTCTGGAATCACACTTTGAAAATCAGTGTATAAAGAACAGAAGTCAAAGTGTATAAATTACCTAGGAAAAACACTGAACACAATCTGAGATACACATATATGACAACCTGGAATTTTTTTTTTTTTTTTGGTACCAGGGATTGAACTCAGGGGTACTCAACCACTGAGCCACATCCCCAGGCCTATTTTGTGTTTTATGTAGAGACAGAGTCTCACTCAGTTGCTTAGCACCTCGCCGTTGCTGAGGCTGGCTTTGTACTCGCAATCCTCCTGTCTCAGCCTCCCAAAGTGCTGGGATTACAGGCATGCACAGTTTTGGAATTTTTGATAATAAGTCATCTGTCTTGTGCAGAAGTACATTTCTCTTCATTGCAAATGTCCAAGCTGTGTTTGAATAATAAGAACACAAACAGTACTTTCCATGTATTGGGCAATCTTATAAATACACAGATATCTATACATACATACATGTATATGTATACATAGATAGAGATGTAGATATATACTGGTTCAATCTTTGTATTGTAGGAGGCAGAGGATATAGAAAATTTGCCCAAGATCAGAGCAGAGCAGGTAGAACTTGCATTCAACTTACACAGTCCTGCTGAAATTCCTATAATACAAATTATTTTATTAGAAAATATTCAGATTAGATTATCTGGAAAATATTTTTCAGTTCTGATTTCTATGATACAGAGGAAACAGCTGGCTCGACTAATTCTTCCACATAATTCTTTCTTCTCCCACTCTCAGAATTTATTCTCTTGATTGCTTCTGTAAACAGTTTTAGTTTTGTAAACATGAGTCCTCAGTCCCCTGGTGAACTGGATAAGTGTTCACATTTTAATTTTAGTAACAACACAGATTGTAATTTTTCCTATCATAAGATGGCTCCAGTGGAGAATTGATAGAATCAAATAATTTAGACTTCAGTTCTTTTAAAAATATATATTAGTATCTGTGTTTTTGCAAAAATTTTAAAATTTCATACAGTTCTGCCAAAAGGAGTCTCTGCTCTATGGTATGTGTTTGTAGAGTTACAGATAGAGAAAGGAAGAGATTTTCAGGACCTGATGTAGTATTAGTGAATTGCTTCATCTTTATCATTAATCATCATCCGTTATGTTTGCTCTCCATCTGGTTGGGTATCAGGTGTGATGTTGAATAGTTTCAGTACATTAATTCCCAACTAGTGACTACTGGTGGCAAGCAGATTAGGTTACACTGTGGCTATTTATTAACTCCGTTAATTGTTTGACAAATCATTATTGACTACCATTCACAGGATGACAGATGGCCAATAGGTATTAAATAGAATTTGCTCTACAGTCGTGATCTCTTGATAGATCTTGTATTTAAAGCCATTTTAAAAAATAAGAAATATTCTTTCTTTGAAGGAATGGATGGATGATCTTATAAAATCAAGGCATGAATAGTTTTAGTATGAAACGAAGCCTAATTTAAAATAGAGTAATGAAGACCAAATTAACCTTAAATGCTCACACAATTAAGGGTTGTTTTCCGAATCTTTTGAGCTTCTCTGATGAGTGTATTAGAAGAGTGTCCCAGTAATCAATATTATAACAGTAAGAGAGAGAAACTGGGAAGGAATCCAGAATGTGTGGAACACTGGATGCTTTTTAGAGGCAGTACTGAAAGCCAGACAAGTGTGGGTTCATGTTTCTTTCTGGTCTTTTCATGCAAGTGAAATGTCTAAAGGACAAGAGTAAATGAAAACAAATAACAGAACACGTTTCATTGTCTTCACCTTCAAATCTTCAGAAAGGAGTTTAAATTTCAAAACACAAAACAAAAAACATTTGCTGATTGAATTTTTTTTGTACCCAGCTTGGACCCATGGTTGCTTAACCACTGAGCCACATGCCCAGCCCTTTTTTATTTTCTATTTTGAGACAGGGTCTCCTTAAGTTGCTACAGTTGGTTTTGAATTTGTGATCCTTAAGCCCAGCCTCCTGAGCTCCTGGGATGACAGGTTTGCACCACCACACCTGGCTGATCTGGAAATTTTTAAATAAAGCACTTTATTTATTTATCACTGGACAAAAATGTCCTTTTAATATTTTGAGCAAATTCTGCCTCCTCATTTTCTTCCCATTTTGTGTACCCAGCTTTAATTTATGATTCTGTGAACTTATATACTTGATAGCACATATAAAAGGTTCAGAAGAGAGGAAGTAATCAGATTATCAAGCAGTTGATCTTAACCTCTGAAATCAAGAATGTCATTTTATAATGTTATGTGATTGATCTGTACATATTGATAGATGTTTCCATAGATGATAGAAGTTAATACTGTATTTGCTAAATACTTTTTTAAACTTTTTCTAGTGGTTCACAAGAATTTTGAGTCTTTGGCATTGATTCCTAGATAATGCATATTTTCCAAAAATAACCTGAAAGTTTATACATTTATTTCTTTTTTGGCACTGAGGATTGAACCCAGGGTCACTTTTCCATTGTGTTATACCCTCAGCCCTTCCTTTTTGATTTTTACTTGTTTTTATTTTAAAACATTCTTGCTAAATTGCTAAGGTAAATTAAGCACTTTAACAGCATAGTCTGGAATGGTCTGAATACTGGGGAACCACGCCTGAGAAATGATGAACGATATTGTACCAGAAATTCCAACCAAGCCCCAACTGCACTTTGCAGATTCCTTCCTTTCAGGTGTGTGTGTCTGTCAACAGGACTTCTGTATTAACTGGAGAGGTCCAAGCTGCTGTGTCACATGGCCTTAGATCAGTGACAGCCCAGCGGAAGCTGGTCCTCCCTCAGCTGACACATTCCCTGCAGGTGTTCTTAGTTGGTGTGTAGCATATGTTTTATTGGTTCTTTTTAGTTATGCATGGCAGTAGAATCCATAGTTTTACAAGTGTGGATTATATCTTATTCTAATTAGTATGCTATTCTTGTATATGTACATGATGGTGATAGTCACTGCGGTGTATTCATATGCGTTCACAAGAAAGTTATGTTGGATTCATTCCACTCTCTTTCCTTTTCCTATCTCCTTCCTTCCTACTTTCCCTTTGTCTAATCTATTGAACTTCTATCCCCCACTTCCTCTTATGGAGGGTTAGTTTCCACATATCAGAGAAAACATTTGACCTTTGTTTTCTGGGGATTGGCTTATTTCACTTAGCACGATACTCTCTAGTTCTATCTGCTTACTGGCAAATGTCATAAGGTCATTCTTCTTAATGGCTGAGTAAAACTCCACTGTGTATATATACCACATTTTTCTTTATCCATGTATCTGTAGGTTTGGGGTTCAGATTCTTTCATCTTGGGGTCCTCTCTTTCTCTAACATTCTAGAGTCTTTGGTGCTTAAAGAAATGGAGAAGAGAAGGTGAAAAAGGCACCCCTCTTCTTGGCTTTGTCATACCACAAGTGACATGTGACCTTCATTTATACTCTTTCGGCAAGAAATAGTCATAGGATTCAAATGCAAGGGCTACTGGAAAATGGAGTTTCTGTCTGGGCAATCAGTTCTCAGTTGCCACCCTGTTCTGCAGAGGAGTCACATACATTTGGGTGGAGCATGAACTGTGTGATACTACTGCCTCATGGAAGATGTTATGTTCATGAACTAAATGGTTGAGGATGGAATTTACCTGGAGTACCCTCTGGGAGATAAATTAATGGCTAAGTCACGGAGATGGGGGGTCATCCATGAGCATTGTGGTGTTTTCTCTTCTCTGTAGATGTCACTAGGTAGAAGCAGGATACCTGCTGCCTTATAGCTTCTCACAAATGCTCTCTTCTTTTCCTTCCAAAGTCTAACAACCACGTTACAAAGTTCATACAGATAATGTGTGACTGCACAGAATTACCCTTTGCTACAAAAATAGCAAATTCTCATCCATTTGATGGCATTTTTCAAGTGTAACCAAATCCATTAATTTTTTAATGTTGACTTACATTCAGCTTCTGAATATTCATGAGGGTATTTAATTTAATAATACCCTTAATTTCTGATTGACCTATAATTAGCAATAGCTCCTTTTGAATTAACTGTAAGATTTTTAGTCCTCTTTTGATTCCTTTCTCCATCATTGTCTCATCAAATATGTGCACAAATATTTCAATAAATGACTGCATGATGCAGGGAAATGACTTCCAAAAGAGAGATTCTAGGGCAGTAAGCCCATAGTTCAAATACATGCCATTATATCTGATGCTTATTGGTCCAAAGGATAGTGCTGGCATCAATGTGTGGGGATGGGCAAGGTACTTATTGGCTGTGTGATGTCAGGTAGGTTACTTATCCTTTCAAACTCAATTTCCTGATGCACCAAATGAGGATTATTAAGAAAAACATTATCTTCCTCCTTACAATTTTTGATTGTCACAAATAATGTGAATGAGAATCTCTTCAGTAATTTTCTGCTCAGCCATTTTAGTGCTGTTTCACTAGAACTTTCTCTGAATGGGCGAAGGGTCTCACCTAGTAGTAGGTTCTCTTCTACTCATTCCACAGTAGAGGCTCTTCACATGGGACCTTTTACATTACTTGGAAGTTGAATTGAATGCAACGTTGGATCACCTCAAACTATGAATCATCTACTTTTAATTCCTTGAAACTCCTTGTTTTCCAAGTAAGGAGAAGTGAAGTCAGTTGCTCAAGTGTAATTGCTAGAGCTGGAGTCTTCTTGTCCTCGATGACAGAGGACTTTTCCTGGAATCAGGCAGGTTCAGGTATCACCTTTCTCTGGGCTTCTATCTGCCAACTTACTTACTTAAACAGACAGCTGTTTAAAAATTGCATAATACCCATCTGCAGATCCTCTTGAATTCATGCATGATAATTCCTCCATACTCTGCATAAGTCTGTCAGTATTCTGGTTCAACCAGGTGTTAAATAAAGATAAATCATTCACGTAACTGCTTCACTGGGTGATCAAGTTCACTGCATGTTCTAAGTTTGGTCTTCTAAGAATCGAACTAGCCATGAATACAGTATAGCTTGACAATACAAACTAGCTATACAAAAGAATAAAATGCTACAGAATAATACTGAAATAATTCACAGTGCCTGACTCCACAAATTGAAATCAAGAAAAAACATCTTTAGCCACCTTGCATGGGTAAAATGAATATACTTAGAATTCTAAAAATGGTAATTTTCCTGGTGTCTCAGGAAATATTTTCTAATTAAATAGGCCTTCTGCAGATATTTACTCTTTGTCTGGTTTCTAGGATGTGAAATAGTTCAAGGAAAGATGGTTTTTCTGCTCAAATTAAATAGTATAAGATGATGTTAGCAGAATACTGATAACTGTAGATTTACTCACTTCCTCGTGGGCTGCTCCCTCAATCTGTCTGCATCAGTATACATCTTAGCATGGGTAACTTTGTTTTAACAATCTGCACTGGAGACATAGCTACTTGATTTTGTTGTTCTTAATTGAGGTAAGGCTATGGAATGTGTGAAATTGAAAATGTCCTCCTTTACCTTGCAGGCTTACCTTTAAAACATTCTGGTCTTCATACACCTAATCTGGAAAAATTAATGGGCTATATTCTAAATGCAAAGAGTGGAGAATGGTATAGTTGTAGTAGAAACACCAAAAAGTCAGAATAAAGAAACAGTGAAATCATCATGTATTGATCTGTTATACCAACAAACCACAGTGGTTAATATTGAAAAATAATACAGTTTGCAAATCATGTCGCTTGCATAGTGGAAAAAGATGTTTCATTTCTGTGGGCTGTATTGTGTTTACATTACCATTTGACAAATTTATCTGGGCCTTGTAAACAGAAGGACAGGATGTGCTGACAGACTCTTATGATGTGTCAAAACCAGGGAGCATATTTAACTGGCTTAACACGTTGCTTACACATGAGTAGCAGGTATCTAACAGATATTGCTGTCGGTAAATTTTATAGATAGATAATGTTTCTTAAAGCTACAGCCTCCTTAGAGTCACATGCTTGCAGCTAACTTTACAAAATCTGAACACTTTTCTCCTAATTGATGAATCGGCATATAGTATGTTAGTTATTATCTATGCAACGGAGCTGGGTCTGTGCACAATAGACCAAGTCTCTTCTTTCCTTGAGTCTTTGCTAAACATATATCATGCTGTATATCTCCTTCTAGACATTCTCATGGAGAAATGTTTAATTTTTTTCCCTTCTTTGAAGTGCAGGCATTGAATGTGACAAATTAGTTTAAGATTTTCCCTCAAAACGTATATTCTCTGATATACATCTGCTTGTCTGCCTAGATGGAAGATCAGCAGCCAGTCCTTTGCAGTCATCTCCTGCTCCCGACAGCTGAAATGGAGAAGTTTTCCCAGTCAATATATTAGACAATTCTAGGACAAATTCATGACATCCAAATAAAAAAAATGTAGTCACACTTTCAACTGAATACACTTTTGCTTCCCTAGTTTTCCATGAAGTATATTTTTTAAATTATTTTTTGAAATAATTTTTGAGTATTTTATTCATTCTATGAATAGGGTGCTAGGCTTTGCAGTTACAAATAAAAATGATGTTTAATTTTAAGATCATTAAAATGAAAGAAAGAAAGAAAGAGGAGGGGAGGGAGGGAAAGAGAGAGGGAGAGAAAGAAAGAAAGAAAGAAAGAAAGAAAGAAAGAAAGAAAGAAAGAAAGAAAGAAAGAAAGAAAGAAAGAAAGAAAGA